>JZKD02S2413848.1:0-13746 GCA_000966675.3 Picea glauca
ATTTTGCAATTGTTTTTAATCAGTTATTAAATTTATTATATGTTGTTAAATTTAAGTTAACAAAGTTATTATTATGAAGAATATTATTCTGTTATGAAGTTTAATAGATAAATTGTTGTTTTTAATCTCTTCGGCCTCTACAAACCTTTAGGTATTTTTCGATGGATTTCTGTCCATACGTTGATCTTCTTTTCCAAAATAATTCCATATAACTTGGCTAAAAGGAGGATAATCATAATGGTCCTATAATTAGAGAGGATTTTTTTTTCCTTCTTTAAAAAATATATACAATGATGCTTTGAGTCTAGGGTTTAGGGAATCCTTGCTTGAATGCTAAATTAAAGAGCTTGTGGATGTGAGGGATTCAGATGAGTATAAGCACTCCATTTTTTTAAATTCCTTCTTGGTATCCTTCATTGTACTTAGCTTTCCCTTTTGTGACTTACTGAACTCTAAACTCCATGTCTTCTATAAAAAATACTTCTTCCTCTATAGGAAAGATTTGAATGTTGTACATGATCTCATATGATTTGTAAATATTTTTAAGGTAAGATTTCTAGTTCCTCAAATGAATTATATCATTTTCTTTAGTTTTACAATTTAGAATTTGTTTCCAATTTTTTTAGGATATATCTTAGATAGGTGCAAAATATTCTCTTGCTTCCTATTTATATAATAGTTTTTTTTTCTTTTTAATTAGAGATTTTTACCTATTTATCTTTTCAATTTTTTAGGATTCATTAGAGGCATTCCATGTTTTTTCTAGTAATCTTACATTCTTTATCATACCAAGGCTTAGCCACTCTATTTTTCTTTTTACACGTCATCTTGGTAGATAACTTATTAATGGAAGTAGAGAGGAATTATGATACAGGTTTTCAATATTGTCTTTATTTGATAGGAAATTTAATTTATTATTTAAATCATTTAAAAGATATGATCTTTATCTTTAGTGAAGATAAGGTGATTTTGTACAAATATTATAAAAAATATAATCAAATTTTATTGATGATGATGATGATGGTTAATGTCCATTGCTACCAATTTTGGTTTATTAGACTTTAAGAAAGGTAAATAATTACTTGGTTTATTTTAGAATTTTATTTTTGTGCTTGAAAACTTTTAAAAGAAGCATTCCTAAATAACCATAGTTTTGATGAGTTAAAGGGTTAGGAAGGTAGGTATTGTAATAAGTATTTTGAAATTGTGATTTAATGTGGGTGTATACAAGACATTTTAAGAGACTGTTTTGCAAACCTCTTATTGTCAAAAATACAACAAGTCTTCTAACTATTTATAGTACCACAATTTCTCCTCAAATTTAGATGTAATAACATTTTGACTAGAGTTTGAAGCAATTTTAGGAAGCCTCTTATTATAAAGTAGGTACCTAGTCATAACCATGCTCTCAAGGTGAAAAATAATCACTTTTATCATGAGGATAGGATATTGTGTATGACTTTGAATTTTGAGATTATAAGTTATACAACACTTGTGCATTTGTTCTATTTTTTTAACAACCATATAAAATAAAATAATAGGAGTGACTAAAATCTCAAAAATGAGTTTCTTGTTATACCAAAGGTCCTTTGATATACAATTGTTTTTCAAGTTCATAATAAGTCTCCCCCTCCATTTATTCTTTTCTCAATGCATTTCACATTAATGTTTAAATGTATTAGTATAGTTATTTTTCAAATAAATTGAATTGCATTTTAAAATTGTTTAAATGTGTAAGCAAATATCATTTTTTAAACTAAATATTTAGTTTAAATGGTTGACAAACTTTTATAAAATTATGTCAATTCGATTTAGATCCAGTGGTTGAGAGGAATGATTGTTATCTGCCCAAAAAAATTCAATTCCCTGCAAGTGGTGTATTGAACTCTTAACAAATATATTATTATAATGACTTCAAACCTTATTGTAATAAAACTTGTGACTCATAAATATTGTTATTTTACTGATAATGACTTCAAACCTTATTATTAATAAAGCTTGTAACTCATAAATATTGTTATTTTCGGTTTTGAACTGTGTTGAATTGAAGTACATGTGTATGATGCATTCCATTTGTAAGTTGAAGATATACCTTACAGGCGAGCCAAGTCAGGACTCTGAAATTTGAAAATTTTATTGATACTTCGATTTTCAATTGGTCAGTTCGTCTGCATTTACATTGTCGGGAGTTTTTATCACCTTTATCGTTATGGCTGTCGCATATGTCAAAATAACCAATGGATTGCCAGCTTTGTGCTTCCTATTTCCTATTCTATCACATATATGGTTGCTGATGCTTTCAATCTAAGTCGTACATTTTGTGGTTATATGATAGTCAATGTTCTGCTCTTCAATGGTGATGGAGACCTGTAATTGGTGCTTCTGAGTTATATAAGAGTACCATACAGTCTCTGCGGTTGGCCCTCTGAGTATCGGTGCAACTGTTCAGAGCGTTAATGAACTTCATTAATGGAGATCCTCATTACTATTATTGAACGCCCTTGATCTCAAAAACTGGCAGCAGCAATAGAATTATGGACTGGTGGATCATTGCGTAGAGACGCCCATTCTACAGCTCAGTATTAGGTTTAACTGGCAGCAATAGAATTATGACAGTTTAACGATTGGTGGATCATTGCGTCCAGACACTCATTCTATAGCCCAGTATTAGGTTTACGCGTGATTCAGTGTGTAAATTCATTGAGTTTAGAGGGACATTCTATAGCCCAGTATTAGGTTTAACTGGCAATAGAATTATGACAGTTTAACCTTTGGTGGATCATTGCGTCCAGATTCTCATTCTACAGCCCAATATTAGGTTTATGTGTGATTCAGTGTGTAAATTCATCGAGTATAAAGGGACATTCTACAACCCTGTATTAAGTCTGTGTGTGATTAGATGTTTAAATTCAACCTGAAGCTGATACTTCTGACTCTATGTGTGATTAGATGTTTAAATTCAACCTATGTGTGATTCAGTGTGTAAATTCATTGAGTATAAAGGGACATTCTACAACCCTGTATTAAGTCTATGTGTGATTAGATGTTTAAATTCAACCTGAAGCTGATACTTCTGACTCTATGTGTGATTAGATGTTTAAATTCATCCTTAAGCTGATACTTCTGACTCTTAAATAATAATAAAAAAAAAAAGTAAAAGAAAATTGTATAAATGGACTCTAACATTTTGCACTCTAAACAGATTGAGGAGTAAAGGTTTATACCTCCTGAATTTGATCCCAGCACTTAGTAAAATCAAAGTTAAGATTGGAACTATTGGGTCTATGCTGATTGTAACTATATAACCAATGCTTAATATTAACCTAACCTGTCACTAACATATATTTATGTTCATTCTGATTTATATAACCACCAAAAGATCTGATTTATAAAAGCACCATGACGACTTGATTTCGAAACAAACAGTTCATAAGTCTAAGCATTAATAAAATTTCATTCATATAGTCACTGCATTCTTTGGATTCCCTCGTTTCAGGTGGACAACAACCATATCGAATCCATGAAATTAAAACCTCGAACCTATGCAGTAGTATTATTTATTGTAGGCCACTTGAATAAACAACTACTATATAAGTAACAGTTACAATGCACAGCGTGCATATGCAGATTAAAAACTCCGTTCTCCAGCTTATTCTATACCATATTATATAACCTAAGTACGATTATTCCATACTATTTCAGCAGCAAATCTCTGTAACAAGAGCGGCCTATAGGAAAATGAATTCGGATCAGACACGCAGATTGTGACTGTCCCTTCTTATTGAACTGGTTGGGTTTTGAATCCTTAAGCATAATTGCACATTCCATAAACACAACGACCCCCTCGCTTGCATTTGTTGCCGCATTTACCACAGTTTTGGGCATCATATGCTAGATTAGCGCACTTACCATTGCAGCAGCCAGAGGCGAACTGACATTTGGTTTTGCAGCTCCCACAGTAGTTACTGTTTGTGAGTAAGTTTACACACTTATTATCACAGCAATTAGGCCCCGCAGCACCAGAGTTCTTAGCAGAACATATGTATGGATTTTTACTGCATTTCTGCGCCTTGCTGTCTTCTAGGTTGTTACCACCTCGATTTCCTTGGCCTTGATTGCCATTGCCATTGCCTTGATTTCCTTGGCCTTGATTGCCATCGCCTTCATTTCCATTTTCAGCCAGGAAGCGGCTAATACGTAATCCCCCGTTCTGTGCAGCAACTGCAGTTATGAGCGCCATAACCATGAGAATTCCAATAACCGACTTCATCTTCAAACTGTTTTCCATGCTATTGAAAACGGATCAGTGAAAACGATGGAATCCCTTACGATGGTCTGTGCAATAAGTTTACAGCTACAAATCTCCCTGTAAACTTCTGCCAGAGAATGGGCAAAGGCCGGGAGTTTGTATGCATTGGCCAGAGAACGAAATGGGTCTAAATATGGAAGTTGGTTGGTTGTGGATGAGAGAATCCGGGTGAAGATGCTTCTCTTGCTTTGCGACACTGAATTCCAAGCCGTCGTGCGCGAACAATTGAGTAAATTCACCGCTAAAATTTGCATTTATGGCTATCGATTGCAGTCCCCATTGCACGCCATCACTTTAGTGTTTTTTTAAGTTTTTCTCCGTCTCAATGCATGAGCCACTCATGGTTTTGGACATTAAACAAATCTACCATTACAACTCAAGGCTGCTCCCGAGTCCCAGGTTCCTTAGCTGTTACGGCAATGAACTATCACGCTTACGCTCTCTTCCATGAAACACAAACCTTCTGTCTGCATTTCCAAAGTCGATAAATTATGTTGAGAGTAACTGGATCGATCACCTGAGTGATTTCGGTACTTGGACTCGAAGTTCTTGGCATGTGCTTTTTTTCTTACTTGTCTAGGCAGACCGCATTAGGGTTTTCGTAGAACTTCGCCTGCAAATGTGGTGAAAAGTTGTGTTTGATTATTTTTATTACTAAGTTTTAAGCATCGTATTGAAATAATAGCAAATAGATGTGGTTGTAATGCTACTTTAAGACATACTCCTACATAGACGGTCGGTAAACAATTCCCAAGGGAGAGGCGAGAACATGGGTGATTTGAGAATTTTGAGGTTTCACAAACTCAAAACTCAACTCACATCAATATGTTTTAAAAATAGAAGTCATGGCTGCCTTCTCAACCAACAAAGTCATGATAACCTTCTCTTCTCAAAGTTGTTAGCTTCCGATTGAGATGAGTTATATGTGGATGACCATGAAACTTTATAAAATGGGCTGACTTTTGTAGAGGGCGGTTCCTTTCTACAGCTATAACGCCATCTTTAATTATTTGTATATCACTAAAAAAAATACTAAGCCAGGGCTAGAAGGAAAAGGATAAGCCTTATAATCTCAATAAAAAATATAAAAGCTTTCAAAATATCCACATTGAAAATAAAGGATATCACGTTTAAAATCACAAGATAATCCACCTACCACATAATCATAATACAAATACCTATATGATGGACATTAAAACTCCTAAAATAAATAGGAAACATAAAAATAAACATAAATTAGTTACATGTTATAAAATCAAGTAGGGGTGATTTTTGTTTTTAGAGTGGGCCATCATCTTTTATTTCTTAGCTTAAGATTAAATATTATAAGTTATTAACCATCGCTTACTTCTTTTTTACCGATATGTAATGCAAATGCATATATGGTTGTAGACTCAACTATGTAATATGTTAATATTGTATATTGTAATAATAAAATAAATGTGATGTTGGTTAAAGATGGACACATATGGAGTAATGGGGGGATAAGTTTCCAGAAGAGAGAGGAGGGTCTAAGTTTCCAGAAGAGAGGGGAGGGTCTAAGAGTGGGTCCAAGAGGAGAATATTCATGGGAATTAATAGTGACCCACATTCTAAAAATTATTATTGTGTAGAAACTTTCTAATTTTCTTTTTGAGTGTATCAAAACCTCAATCATTAGACATATGTAAGAGGGTGGGTGTGATAAGTCACTTCACTTAGTTAATGAGAGCATGGGGGTTGAGTACAATCAACCTTGGGGAATGTGGGAGTCAACATATATGGGTAAAAGGGAAATTTGAATGGTTACTGGGAGCAGTTTTCACATGCAAGTTTTGGAGCAACAAGGGAGAGAAGAGTGTCAAAAATTGAAGGAAGCCATAGCGGGCATGTGTGGTAGCTTGTCGGAGCTATAAATTCATGAAGAAGCGGGTTGTTAGGTCTATAGAGTGATTATTTTGTGTAAGATATTTCCCTAGAGCAGTGCGTTATTATTGTGAGTTTCCTACAACATCTACCGTCCATGGGGTCACGAACAAGAGATATTGCTAGCAAACTTGTGCTAGAGCCCTGGAGGAAAGTGGGAAGTCCCAATGAACTATGTGCAGTGAAGGGGGATCACATTCCTTGGGTTGTGCAGGTTGAGGATAAAAGAGTTAGATGATTGGGATAGATATAGGAAAATTAGTTTGTTGTGGTTAATATTGGGTTATGAATGGACATTAGAGACCACCCTTTCTTGTGGATTCGTAGCCCCATCTTGTGGGTGATTTGTTGCTGAGATTTGGAGCAATAAATCTACGATTGGGAGGAACATCCATCCCCTGCAAGTGGTTACACATTTGGTTAAAAAGATGAGTGTTTAATCTCTATCTCATTTTTTTTATTATGGTTTTTAATTGTCGTTTGTGTACTCTAATTTTTGATAAATTGACATGTTTCTAAGTATATGTCTATTTAGTTGCATTTATGTTTTAAAAATGTTATTAGATGGATGTTCAATTATGGGTGAATGCATTTAGTTTAATGGTACCAGGAAAATTTTTATGGGTTAGTAGTGGGGGGTACCACAAAGGGGTATCAAAGCTATGGTTACAATATCAGGCTTGTATGGGTTTTCTATAGTAGAGTAGAGTTGAGTCGTGTATAGAATGGGACTTGAAAATCGGGTTTTTTTCCAGCACACTAAATTGGGGTCAAGGCTTTAAATTTCAACCATTTGATAATGGTTGTTGTTGCATGAGGGATGATTTCACTCAGGTGGCCAAAATTATTGGTTTGTGATAGTCGTGAGCTTAGGAGGCCAAGTCTATAGATTCACGAGTTCAAAAATCCAAAAAATTGACTAAGTTCCTTAAAGTTCTCAAGTCATCGATACAGTGTGTATCGATGAAGGAAGAAAATCCTTTTTCGATACATGGTGAAGGAGGATCTTTAGAAGTCACTGATACAGGGTGTCAGAAAAGAAAAATATTTTCGAGCCATTGACAAGGAGTGTTTCAATGAAGAAAGTGAATCTTGCACCAATACATTAGTGAGAAAAGAAGATATTTCATTGAGAAAAGATCTTCCTAAGTTGTTGATATGTTAGTGAAGAAATAAGATATTTTGGCAAGAAAATATATTCCTAAGTCATTGATATGTCGACGAAGAGAGAAGATCTTTCACTAAGAAAATATCTTCCTAAGTCATCGATACGTCAACGAAGAAAGAATATATTTCACCGAGAAAATATCTTCCCAAATTGCCCATATGCTGGTGAGAAAAGAAGTTATTTCATTGAGAAAATATCTTCCTAAGTTTTCGATATGTTAGTGAAGAAAGATCTTTTGCCGAGAAAAGATCTTCCTAAGTCATTGATATGTCAGTGAGGAATGAAGATCTTTCATCGATACGTTAGTGAAGGAAAATATTCCCAACTCATCGATACACAGTTGAGAAAATAAGATATTTGTTTGATACAATGACAAAGGAAGATATTATCGAGTCACTGATATGTTGGCGAGGAAAGAGGATCATACACTAAAATGTCGGCGAGAAAAATACATTCCGGGGTTGAAACATTGAGGAGAAAAGACTATCTGATGTCGAAACATCAACGAAGGGAAAATGAAAGAGATCATTGATAAAGAGAGAAGAAAAGAAAAAGGAGAAGATAAAAAGAGAGAAGAAGAGAAGAAGAGGAGGAAAGGGGAGGACAAAATGAACAATTTACCAACAAATGTTTGGAGCCAAAAAATTGTTTTGGTCATAATATGAGCATTTCAACTTATATTCAAATGAAATTTAAGTGGTCTGTACGTAGTGACGAGGGATACAAATATGCTAGTGAGATCCTTTGGCCATTTATGCTTCTTTTTTTTCAAAACCCAAAAATTAGTGATTTTGGATGATGCAAGTCGTGCTTAGTAACCGAGGCCCAAATAATCATGAAATTTTTATATCTAGCTCATAAATAAGGCATGAAGATATTGATTTTGTATTTTGGAAAAATTCAAAATGGTTTGGAGTGGAGATGTTGAAACATGGAAAAATGCACTATCCTCGGGCACTTTTTAGGTATTTGTGAAATATTTGGAGGGGGAAAATGGATCCTAGATCACCAATACAAAAAATATTATTTAGTTGACATTTTACAAATTCTTAAATTCAAACAACTTTGTTTTGAGAATTTTTTTTCCAATTTTTCTCCATTTGGGAGATAACCAATTTTGGCTAAAAATTTCAAGTCTCGAGGAAATGCAAATGGACAAAATTTCCAAATCTAGATTAATGCAGAAGTTGGATGAAGCATTTGATCATTAATATGAGAGTCATTGTGCATTCACAATTGGAAATACTATCAATTCCCAATACAAAAGTTTTCCTAGCTCTCGCCATATTTTCTTCTACAATATCAGAAGTTATTCCTTGAGATTATCAGTACTAGTGAAACAACTACAAAAAGGGGTGAAACTGTTGATTTTGAAAAGTCATAACTTCCGCTCAGAAATTAGATTAACGCATAAGTATAACCATTGGAAAGATAATTAAAAGGGATGTATGTTTCAAATATCATAATTTTGATTATTTTATAAATGTTCTTGGAAAAATCGAGGAAAAAGAGGTATGTAGCTTAAACTAATGACAATTTTACAATATGCGTAACTCTAACAAGTAATTGTTGCATGCACATTTCTTGTAAAATTATAGGTACATGAAAACATATTTGATTCCTATATGAGGACTAGAGATATGGGGGATTCCTAGGGATATTACATCCATGAGGAGGAGGACATAGGTTTACATGTTAGCATGGGAAATGTAGAAACTAAGTCCAATGGACATAAAAGCAAGGTAGAGCTAGTTGAAACTATGAGAAGCTTACAAAAGGAAGTGTAGAGAGATAGAGAAGATAATGAAAGGATGATGAGAGATCAGGAGGATCTACTACAAAATATAAATATGTTGTAGATAAATTCCATAAATATTTTGGCATAAACAAAGAAACTAGTGCAAGGCAAGTAGAAACATCCATATCTCATGATATGAGGGATGAACATGGGGGATATAGAAAATAAAGGAGAGTTAGTAGACATCATCTTCATTTACAAAGACACTCTACTAGAAGATCACATGCATGTTCACAATTAGAGAGTATCCCAAGTGTGCCCTCTATTAGAAATCAGAGGAGGAGGCCCAAGTAAGATATTTTGGAAGGAAAACTAAGGAAAATCAAGCCACCATCCTTTGATAAAGAGCATAGGAAGGGAGAAGATGTTGAATCTTGGTTGTTGGGTATGAGAAAATATTTCCAATTTCATGATTAGTCATCAAATGTAGAAGCCATAATTTTAACCTGCCATCTTCAAGGAAAAATATATAATTGGTGGGATCAAATCAAGAAGGCTAAGCACATTGATGAGAAGAGGATATCATGGAGGCAGTTCAAGAGATATTTCCAGCAGAAGTACTTGTTAGAGTAATGTTATGACAAGAAGATGCAAGAGTTATTTGAACTCAAGCTTGGAAGTATGACAATGGATGAGTATGAGAAGAAATTCTGAGAGCTTCTAAGGTACATGGATTTCATTAGGGATGAGAAGGTAAAAATACATAAGTTCTTGAGTGCGTTTCCATCTTTTTACAAAGATAAAATCTAATTTTATGAGCCAATAAATTTTGAAGAAGCCATTTGGAAGGCCAAGTATTTTTATGATAAGAACACAATAAGGCTAGCGTTCCAAAAGGCTTAGGATGATAACAAGAGAGACAATATGGATCAAATAAATAAAGGATTCAAGCCACCTTTCATCAGGAATAACTCTCAATCATATTAGCAAGGGAAGTCAACACAAGGTGAACATAAATTGACACATTCCTTGGGGAAAATGCTAAGAAAACATCCCATAAATTGTTAGGACGTGAAGGATATCAGTTATATATGGACTATCCTCACAAGGGATATAAAATGAGGACAATGCACAACATTCAAGAAACTGATATAGTGGATGAAATGGGTAGGAGCATGCCATGGATTTATGTATCCTTGGAAAAAACACAAGCAAAGTACCAATCTCACATGATTGAGGTATAAGGTAAGAATGAAAATCATCCCATATCTATTTTGATTTATTTTAGAGCTAGTCATAGATATATAGATCCAAAAATAGTTGGAAGGTTTAAATTGAAGAGATGTAAGAATGAAAAGTCTTGGTTTGTTCATCCATCCACTAGAACCATGAGGAAAATCAATGAAATTTTCAACGATTACCTAATAAGAATGAATGGAGTTATCACTAAGGAATATTTTAACATCATACCAATTGGGTCATAAGATTTCTTAATTGGTATAAATTAGTTGGATAAGCGTCACATTGTCCTATATTTCTACAACAAGGCTTTCACATGCCTTGATGAGGAAGGGAATTCAAATATGGTGCAATGTATTCAAGACCTATATTTGTTAAAGATATTTCAGCATTACAACTGAAAATAAGTTTTAGAAAAGGGTTCCATATATGTGTCGCTCATATGGAAGAGACAACAAAAGAAAAGGAGCCAAGTCTCGAAGATCATCTAGTTTTGAAGGAATATGAAGATGTATTTGGGGATTTACTAGGATTGCCACCAAAGAGAGATATTAAATTCTCTATTGAATTAATTCCTGAAGCTACTCCAGTTTCCAAAAATCCCCTACACAATGAGCACACCAAAGATAAAAGAGTTGTAGATGCAACTAGAAGAATTGTTGAATAAGGGGTATATACACCTAAGTGTCTCACCTTGGGGTGCTCTAGTTATTTTTTTGAAGAATAAGGATGGAACTCTGAGGTTGTGTATCAACTTCAGACAACTAAATAAGGTTAAGGTAAAGAATAGGTACCCTATACCTTGGATCGATGATATTTTTGACCAATTGAAAGAAACAACGATATTTTCTGAGATTGACATGAGGTCAGGTTATCATCAAGTAGGAATAAGAGAATAAGACACTATCATGACAACATTTTGGACGATGTATCACTACTATGAGTTTGTGGTGGTATCATTTGGCCTAAGAAATGCACCAACTACTTTTATGTGTCTAATGAATGGAGTGTTCAGAGATTACCTAGACAAATTTGTCATTGTCTTCTAGGATGATATTCTTATCTACTCCAAGACATAGGAGGATCATGAAAAACATTTGAGGATGGTGCTATAGGTAGAGAACACCAATTGTATGCCAATTTAAGAAATTGAACTTTCTATCTAAGGAAAATCCATTATTTGGTCCACATCATCTTAGAGGAGGGACTAGTAGTGGACTGTAATAAGATTGAAGAAATAAAAAGTTGGCCAGTGAAAAAAAATGTTTATAAGTGAGATCATTTATGGTATTAGTTGGATATTATATGAGATTCATTAAAGGTTTCTCCAAGGTCGCACATATAATCACTTCACTATAAAATAAGGGAACAAAGTTTGAGTGGACTACCAAAAAAATGTGAAGAGAGTTTCCAACAATTGAAGGATTTTTTTACCAATGCACTTGTTCTAAAGGTTGCATATCTAGATGAAGAATTTATTGTGTACATAGATGCATGCAAGGAATGGCTTGGGGGAGTCCTTATCCATAATGGGAATGCCATATGTTATGAGTCAAGAAAGCTTGAAGAACATGAAAGAAATTATGTTACCCATGAATTAAATTTGGAAGCCATAGTTCATGCCTTAAAATGTGGAGGCATTATATCATGGGTAGAAAATTTGAGCTAAAGACATATCGTAGAAATATGAAACACGTGTTTGAACAACCAACATTGAATGCTAGAGAGACTATATGGCTATAATTTCTCAAGGAATATGACTTCGACATCAAGCACATTGAGGGAAAAGAGAATAAAGTAGTTGATGCAGTCAATGTGAGGGTGCATGAAATGCATGCTACATCAATTAGCATGTACTGTTCATATTTAAAAAGTAGATCTTTGGAAGCTATAGAATCATATCAACATTATACACAAGTTACAAAAGGCTTGCAGAAGGAAAATGTACCACTGAAGTTTAAATATTATAGGGTAGAGAAGGATGGAAGTATCTTGTTTAGGGACAAATTTTATGTTCGTAAGACTCTGGAATTGAGAAATATAGTGCTAAAATAAATGCACATTGTACCATATGTTGGACATCTAGGATACCAGAAGAAAATTGCAGCGGTAAGAAGCCAACATTTATAGCTTGCCATGAAGAAGGATGTGGTTGATTACATAGCCAGGTACATGTAATGTTAGAAGGTGAAGACTAAACATAGACATATAGTAGGACTATTAGAGCCATTTCCCATTCCTTAATGGAAATGGGAGGTAGTTACAATATATTTTATCACCAAGTTTCCAGCAACCACAAGGCAACATGATTCCATCATGGTAGTGGAAGACAAGCTTACAAAGGTTGTACACTTTATACTCGTGAAAAAAAGTCACAAGGTAGTCAACATTGCACATATTTATATGAAGGAAATTTCTAAGCTACATGGTGTGCCCAATGCAATAGTTTTATATAGAGATCCCAAGTTCACTTCCAAATTACGAAAGGTTTGTTTTTGAGGGATTTGGGACTAATTTGAATTTCAATACAACAAATCATATAGATTCATATGAGAAAATAGAGAGGACTATCCAGATAATTGAAGATATGTTGAGAATGTATGTAATGGACAAACCTTTCAAGTGGGAAGACTACCTTCATCTAGTTAAATTTTATTGCAATAATATGTATCAATAATAATTGAATATGATCCCATTTGAAGGTTTGTATGGAAGGAAATGCAACATGTTCATGAGCTAAGATAATGCAACACATAGAGAAGTTATTGGGCTAGAATTGCTAAGGGAAATGGAAGGGAAAATGGTAAAAATCAGGCAAATTTTAAAAGTTGCACAAGATAGACAAAATAGTTATGCAAATAAAAGTAGGACATACAAGGAATTCAAAGTGGTCAAGTATGTGTTTTTAAAAGTGAAAGCTAAAAGGATCTTGATAATATTGGGAAGTTTCCCAAAGTTGGCAGTGACATATTGTGGGTTGTTTGAAGTTTTAGAGAAGATAGGCCCAATTGCATACTTGCTTGCATCCATGGGAATTCATAATGTACTTCATGTATCTCTATTGAAGAAATGTGTGCCTAATCCTAATCACGTGATTGATTGGACTATGATCTAGGTGGAGCACGAAAGGGACTTTCAGTTGGAACCAGTGCACATCCTAGAGAGGAAAGTAAAAGTGATTAGGAACAAATTCATTTTCCTAATAAAGGTTCAATGGAACTACTATGGTCCTGAAGATGCCACATGGGAGAATGAGGATACCATGCGATAGGAGTACCCACAATATTTTGCAAATTTTGAAGAAAGTTGAATGTGTATTTGTATATAAGTGTGCAAGGCTCCATCTTGGAAGCTAGAGTTCTTGGAGCCACATCTTGGAGACTTCAT
>JZKD02S2413848.1:23866-39953 GCA_000966675.3 Picea glauca
AAATACAAAATGAAAGGTGACAAAAATAATAATAATAAAATGATAGTAAAAAATATTATACAAAAAATGAACATCAAGGGATACAAGTAAATTAAAAGTCATCTAAAAGAGAAAAGAAAAAGTTAAAATAAGATTATATATATATATATATATATATATATATATATATATATATATAATTGGAGGGTCTATTCTCATACTTTATATTTTTCATCCTTTATATTAAAAAGGATAATGTATTTCTTCCTTAGACTTTAGGAGTCAAATATTTGTATGGAAGGGGTCCATTGTCTCACAAACAAGAGATCTCATACACTAATTCGGTGACCATCTTAGTTGTGACTTTAAACATATTTATCAAATAAAAAGACAACGTACACCTCACCTATATATATAGAAACACATATATAAATATAATAAAAACAAATAAAAAAAACTATAAACAAAAGAAAAGGCTAGAAAAAAACAATAAAATATATACTAGGCCAATAAGACTAGTCAAGGAAAACTATAGGAACAACAAAACATAAAAGTCACTAACAAAACACAAAAGTCACTAACAAAAGGAATGACCAAAAGAAAAAGGAACAAAAGACACACAATATAAAGAACAATTATGAAAGGAGGATAAAAAGAACAAGAAAAAATACAATGAGAGACAATCAAATATGAAGGAAAACAAAGAAGAGGGGAGAACTAAACCTAAGGGAAACTATCCTGACTAAGATTTTAGTATTGTGAATACTAAAATATTGGTTGAGGTAGATCACTTACTTGACCGAAAAGTGAGGGAGATTATAGAGATTGTGAAAGACCACAATTGTATCAATAAAGAGGATGGTCTTAAGTTAAGTAAAGGTTGGTTCCCCTCCTTCTTATTCAAGATAGTTATTCTTAGGTTTAGCCCTTCACCTTCTTTGTTTTTTTCATCTTTGGTTGTTTCTGGTTGAACTACTTTTTTAATCATCCTTTCCTAGTTGTCCCTTCTCTTATGTCTCCTTTGTTCCCTTTTATTTTGATCATACTCTCTATTGGTGACTTTTGTGTTTTGTTGTTTACACAGTGTTTCTTGGTTTCTCTTCTTGGACTAGTATATTGTTTATTATCCCTTTGTCGCTTGTTATGGTATGTTTAGTATATTGTTTATTATTTTTTGTTAATTTTTTTTCTATTTATAATTCCCTCCTTTTGTAGCGTGTTATGGTATGTTTCTATTTAGATTTTTGTTTATTTATTTAAATATTTATTCTTTGAATTATATGTGTGTGTGTGTGTGCCCGCACTTTTGTGTGGATAGAGGTGTACATACCTTACTCCCTCTAAATTTGAAGTTGCAACTTCCTAGAAGGAAACTCATGTTCTTAACCATTAAGCCAACTCAAGTTGTACATTAAATTTAATCTTATATTTCCTTAATACTTGTTTTCTTATTATTTTATATTTTTCCCATTTCGTTTGTTTTCTTATTCTTTTATATTTTTCCCATTCTATGTATTATCCTTTCTTATGTTTCATTTTATATGTTTATTTCATTTCTTTGTTTATATATATAGATAATTGTGTGGATCAATATAATTCTTTAATATATTAATTTTATTATCTTTTATTTTTTATTTTATTTTATTTTTGTTATTATTTAGAAATTTCCATTCATTTTCTTTCTTATATATACAAACATACATACATACATATGTTTCTTTTAGTTTTATTTGTCCCCACATACATATATATGTGTGCGTACACACACACACAAATGTGTGTGTACATATATATGTCTATACATACATATATATCTATACATATATATATATATATATATATATATATATATATATATATATATATACTTGAATTAATTTCCTTTTATGATTTTTTCTCTAAGTATTATGATGTAAGTTTGTATATGTATTTCTTCATGGTATTGTGCATCAAGGATGATGCACAATTGTAGGGGAATGGGAATGCAACATCTCGGCTATAATCGCCAATTTAATTAATGTGTAATGTAGATAGGAATGTGGTTATGGCTAAGCAATGTAATATGTGAATTGCATTTTTGAATTTTAATAAATAAACTATGATGCCAGCTACTAAGGAATATGGATTGAGGTTGGAGGATGAGTTTCCCACAAGAGAAGAGAGTTTCTAATAAGGGTCCGAGGGGAAAATTATTTATGGGTATTAATTCAAACCCACTTTCCTAAATTTTATTATCTTTGGGGACAACCTTCTATTTTCTAGTTGAGTGTATGAGAGACAAATCATTAAAACCATGTAAGAGGGTGGGTATAAAAAGTCGCATCCCATAGTTATTTGGAGCATGGGGATGAAGTAAAATCAACATTGGGTAGAGTGAGAAATTAGTTTACTTGGGGAAAAGAGAGGAAAATTGTATAGAGAGAACATACATTTTTCACAGGAATTGTTTTGAATGAACAACAAGTAGAGAACATGGAAAAGAGAAATGGAGCCACATAAACCATGGAGGACAAATTCTGGGGCATTTTTGGAGCTATATACTGAATAGTCGGGTTTTCATACCTAAGGAGTGAACTCCTGTGTGATTTACGCTGTAACAACAAGTGATTGTGTTGTTTTCTTGGTAGTTTTTCCTAGCAGTAAGTTCCTTTGAGTTCCTAGTAGTGATATTCCTAGTTGCATGTGCCAAAGAGACCCAGATAAACAAATAGTGTAGCCATATGGACCAAGAGAAGTGAAGGGGTACATTCCTTGGGTTGGGTAGGTCAAGAGGAAGAGATTTTGTGGAAATCGGAATAGTTGTAGAAGAATACTAGTCGGTTGTGGGATATTTGAGCTATGAGTGGACAGTGAGAGACACCCTTTCTTGTGGATTCCTAACTCCAGCTTGGGGGTGCCTTTCCCTTGAGATTTGGAACAACAAGAATATGGTTGGTTGGAATGTCCATCCCAAGCATCTAGTTGCACAATTGTTTTAGAAATGTAAGAGTTTATCTATTTTCTGAGTTAATTCTGAGTTTAACTGCTATGCATTCTACTATGTGAATGTGAATTATTTATATGTTTTTGTAGATGAGTTTTTTTTTTCATTCATGTCATTTCATCATGATGTAGTTGCACATAGTTATGGGTATCTAAAAATTGTTAAATCTATGTATAATTTGTAGTTAGTAAGTAACAGGAAATTATTATTCGGCAAAAAACAATTATGTGTTTTTCCGTAAGTATTGTTCCTTGGTTAAGCTATGGAAACATTATATCCATGGCTGCAAACAAAGGCTACCATACAAATGCATCAATACTTGTATTCCCTTTCCTTTATATTTCCTAAAATGCATTAAGAAATGGAAGAAGTCAAAAACTTTGACCATGAGGAACATCACCAACCTACACATATTATTAGATGGCCAAAAATCAGTGTATAACCCATTAAGAGTAGAACATGAAAGAGTTGTTTGACATGGCATTCCCAACACTCTTCCCTAATGGAGATGCAATAAACTTCCAAGCACTAATGATATCCATTAACATCAACACTTATGCACTCCACTTGATGAGATACTATGACAATGATTTGATAGTCATCAAAGGTTTCACTAGTTCATATATAACGATTATGCACCATTAATGTCAACAAAATGAAATCATGTCACAAATAAGAGCCAAGATCATACCATACCAACCACAAGAGAATACCATACCAACCACAATTGAATACCTTTAGTAACACCTATATAACTTACCTACTAACAAGCTACCAACCATGTAATGTGATTTACAAAAATACCATAAGGAACTAGAACAGATAGTCTCTCAGGCAAAGGGGAGTTGATGAAATTCATCAAATAACTAGTATGCACAACCTTGTTCTTTATCCTAGATAAAGAAATCACATGGAAAAAATTTCACGCGGTTATACATGAGAAATTGAGTACCAATCCATAAATGTGGCATTTATAGTATATTCATAATATAATTTAGTCCCCACAAGCTGTAATAGCATACATGCACAAAATATTTGCAGTCTCCCATGAATAGATGATGAAAAGATCATGCAAAAAAAAGACTATTGTTATAGGTATTCTACATTATATTACAATGACCCCTACATTCTACAAAAAAAATTGTAAGATCGCTACTACACTTCAATAATGTATTCATGGATCTCTTGCATGTATGAATGGAAATGCAAGGGCTCGGCCCATATTCCTAGTTTGTAGGGTTAGAAGGCACTCTAGACATGGAAAAGTTGGACCAGGAAGATGCAACCAAATTTATGACGCTAAGCATTTCTTTGACAACAATGGTTGGAGTTCAAGGTTCTGCCCTAGTGCATTGGCCACTTTATCATCACATTATTATTCTAATGGGTTTCATCACATTATTATTCTAATGGGTTTCATAACTTGACTTTATCAACTAGGACTTGTATTTACTATTTAATGGCAAGAGAGAATATCAATTGCTATTTAGTGGCAAGGAACAATATTTATTTGGGGAAATGATATTATTATTCATCCTCGTGTCGTGTCAATATGAATTATTTAAGAGGTAACTTTCTTTTTTATTTGGGATTAGTGAGTTTATATTTCATACATGATTAGTGGAGTATTTGCTACTCCATCACAAGGATAATGCATCAATAGATTCATTATCATAAAGTGATATGCATTCATTATGTTAGGAGGTTGTGAAAGAATGAAAGTGTAGAGTAGAAGAAGGACTTGGCTTTTCCCTTTTTACCCCCATTGACCATGGAGGTTATGTATTTCAATTGTTGTGAATAATATCAATATTTATTTGGGGAAATGATATTATTATTCATCCTCATGTCAATAGGAATTATTTAAGAGGTAACTTATTTGGGATTAGTGAGTTTAGATCTCATACATGATTAGTCATGTCAATAGGAATTATTTAAGAGGTAACTTATTTGGGATTAGTGAGTTTAGATCTCATACATGATTAGTGGAGTATTTGCTACTCCATCACAAGGATAATGCATAAATAGATTCATTATCATAAAGTGATATGGATTCATTGTGTTAGGAGGTTGTGAAAGAATGAAAGTGTCGAGTAAAAGAAGAACTTGGCTTTTACCCCTTTTACCCCATTGGCCATGGAGGTTATGTATTTCAATTGTTGTGAATAATATAGATTCAAATGTGTTGATGTGTAGTCCTCAATAAGATTTATGGGTTTGCTCATTTATGGTTGAATGGTGGATATTATTACTTTTTTGGGTGTGTTAATATTATATATATCACATAGGCCTCTCAAAGAAGATAACAAATACATAACATTTTGGAATGTCCATAATATTCATGATAAATATGTAGAGGTCCATTGTTCTATTATTGATAAAAAAAAATAATAGATTATTATTTCCAAAACATTTGCAAACTATGAGAAGCCACTAAATCAATTGCAAATGCATACAAAATTAAGTAGAATCTGTGCCTATGTAAGAAAGGATCTGACATCGAGTAGGTATAAATGGCCACTAAGTAGAATTCATGCCTATGTAGGAAAGGATCTGACATCGAATGCAAGTATAAATGGACATGAAATTTACATTCTAATTCATCATTCTTGATTTATGATAATGGACACTAGACATATGATCATATATGTAACTATGACCATTTAAACATCCATAACCTAATATACTTAATATATGACGAGAAAATGTGGATTATCAACTTGTACACTCCCAACATGTAGTGTTTAAATACATTGAAAATATGTTTTTAAATCAAAGGGAAGATCAAATAACTATGACCTGTTGACTAGAATAACTATGACCATAAGACAAAGATTCTTCTACCTATTGTTAGGAACCAGAAATGTCCCTTTTTCACCATCTCTTTTGCTCATTCAACCTTACCAATTCTATGCTAAATGCCTAATAATTGTTGCTAAGACCCTTTTTCCCAAGGTATGCATCATTAATCTAGCTTTTATATTTTATTCACTTTAACATGTTGGATTGGTATCGTTTCTCATATTTTATCCATGAATATTCAAACTAATGATTAAACTATGTAGAACAACCAAGTCTTAAAGAAAGATCAATGATGTTACACAAGGTTGTTACAGCTATGTGCCAACTTTGCATGTTGTTACACGACTACAACAATTGCACACCCTTTTTGGAAGCTGCTACACCTGTTGCAATAGATATTCATCGATCCTGGAATCTGGTCCCTCATGCAAATTCAAATCATGAAGACCGATCCTCAAGGTTGTTACACATTTTGGTTCACATTGATGATGAAGATCATTTAATATATTTTGTATATCATACGAACAACTTGAGAATATTCGATTCTCAAAGTTGTTCTGAGCCTGTTTTCAACTGAATAACTCTTTCTTTAAATAGAAGAGTCTTTGTAATCATTATTACCGAATTTTAGTTGTGAACAGAGAGTGAAGAAGAGCACATTGTATCTGAACCTTCTTGGTGAATCAATAAATAAGTGGATTGAGTTTCGTTAACCTACCATAGTCTATTTTCGAGTGGATTCAGTGAGAGGAAAAGGGCCCACCTTCCTCATAGACTCCCCTCTGTTTTATTGTTTAGATTAATTGCTTTGATTTGGATAATTGATCTTCTTATTTCTAGCATATATTTGTTGTTACGGACAGTTCTTTCCTGTTTAATGCACATATGTGTGTCCCATGAGAATTAGAGTAAATTGTTTGATACTACTGGAGAATTGCTTTCCTTTCCTACATTATATTTAATCTCTAAAAACATAAGTGTGAATTCCTTTTCTGTAGTTAAGTAGGTCTCCTTTTAGCAAGTAGCACATAGTTTCTTTCTGCAAGAGTAAAATAAAAAGTTAGAATAGATTAGATAATCCAGGATTCTTATGCACCTATTGATCAGGATTTCATTTATGCAAGTGTGATTTCGATTCTGTAGAAGCTCCAGCTGTGTCAACAACTTGTTTTAAAGTTCAACCTTTGAATTAGGTTTCTTACTGCAATTTGAATAAATGTTGCTTCCATAATCTAGCATAGATTGTGCACAATTATCTTAGAATAACAAAACTTCCCTAGGTTTGACAATTTATATTGAACACCTTAATTATCTATTTAATTAGACAATTAAAGTGCCCAATATTTTGGCGTCATTGCTGGGGAAGATAATTATAGATTTTTGTAAGAACATTAGTTTTCTTTTCTTAGGAATGGATAGTTTGCATGAATCGAGGAAGAAGATGATGTATTTCCAAAAATACTAACCCTACAGGTACCATAGGATGTGGAGGAAGGAACCCTGCATTGGGAAGACCAACATTTGTTGATGAGATTATAGCCAGAGCAGATTCTTCTTCAGGATCTATCTTTCGCCCTTCAAATACTCCAAGGAGACAAATTCCTCAGTCATCAGAACTGCCCCAGTTCGAAACATCACTTTCATCAAGGGCTGAAGCTGAAAGTTTGTCACCAACAAATCGGCAAGCAACACTGGAGAATATTGAAGGTCAAGGAAGTATAGCTTGCCCAAGAGAAAGACCAGAAGAAGTTGTTTATCAAATTAACGGACAGATAGTCACTAAGGAAGAGTGGGACACTTACCATATTCAGTGGAAAGAGAAAGCAACCATGGAAAATCAAGGATATTATGAAGAGGAGTTCAACCGAGAGGATCCACAGAACAATGAAGATTGGGTAAATGATGAAAATACTATATCTACCCTGGTTTTTCCTATTACTAATATTCCTACAAGGGGGATAGCTACTATGAAGAACATACCTCTTTCAAACCTACCAAATTTCCATGGATTGTCTACTAAGGATCCAAATGAGTTTCTGTTTGAATTTGATATTCTGTGTAGAAGCTATTAATACACTACTACTATGCATAAACTTAAATTGTTTCCAGCCACATTGAAGGGAAATGCGTTAATATGGTTCATGAGCCTTAGAGGAGAGAATATCTCAACATGGGTATAGATGAGGTAGCTTTTCCTAAACAAGTACCAAGACTACTGTCAAACAAGAGAACGAAGGGAGGAACTGTTCAATATGTCTCAAAAAGAGGATGAGACCCCTGAAGATTTTGTAGAGCGACTCCAGTACAATCTACAAAGGTCTAGACATCTGGATGTGAGTAAGGACATTCTGAAAATTATTTTTCTAAAAGGGGTTAGAGATGATTGTTTATACATGTTGGATATGCTTGGAAAGGGAGATATATCTAAGGAATCCTATGAAGACATTGTAAATATTTGCAAGAGATGTTCTCGAGGAACTACAAGGAATAAGTCAGTTACCAAGGATACCACTTTTTCAAGGGTATAGAAATCAACCAATGGAGGGGAAACAACAAAAGAAATAGGTAATCTATTAGAAGATTTCAAAACAGAAATGATTAACTCTTTTGCTTCACAAATTGATACTCTGCAGATTAAACAAAAACAAGCAAAAGAAGAAAAGGCATTGTCCATTTTCAGTCCAAAGTGAAGAGACAAACATCCTAAAAGGGAATGCCCACTGAACAATGTTCAGGTATGTCTTATTTGAGAATTGGATCATCCTACTGACAAATGTCCCTCTTTACCAGGTGTAAAAGCATCAATGCAGACGACTAATGAAGAAGCAGAGGTTTCCTATCTAATTACACAAAGAAGACAATGGAATCCAAGAGGCCAAGGTATGAACTCTCAATTCTCTCCTGCAACACTTAATTATTGGAACAATCAGCTACCTTATGGCTAGATGAATTCTCCCCCTCCAAATCTAATTCTCCCTCCTTATTAGGATCCCAATGCATGGTTACTTATGCCCCAACAACAGAGTCACCATGGGAAATGAAACCCATATTGGAGAGGCCCTCAACAACAACTTAGCTATCAAAACCATCAACCAAACCTCTATCAACAATAGTTCCAACCCCAGTATCAACAGCAACAGTTGCAGTTACCTCCCAATGCCCCACAGAAAAATACTCCTTGATGACCTCAGATGCCTGTTCAACCTAACCCAAACCCAAATAATATGGCTATTGAGAATATTGATTACCACTGTCAACAATTCTAAAACCATGTATACAATAAAAACTTAATACAATGCAAACTTAAATGAAAATACCATGACCGACGAAGATAGGCTTGATGACTATCCTTGGTGGCTGGCGTTCCCTTCCTTCATCCGCTTTCTAACCATTGAGATTTCATTGGTGCTTCCCAGCCAAAGCTATGGGTACTCTTCTTCCCCCTTATCCTCCTGAGCCGCAAAGGGGCCATGCACACACACAACCAGAAATCCTCTAGCTCTCAACTCGTCTCGGAAGGTAGATCCACCACTCTCTCTCAAACTGGGTATCCCAACTCTCACAAGTAAAACCAAACATAATTTTTGCAGCATAACATTACTCATAACCAGTGTAATCCATCTCTCAACTCAGCCATTTGGTTTATATAATTTTCCCACACTTACACAATTAATTCATTTTTCAATTAAAAATAATTTTAGAATTATCTCTCACATACACTTGTCACCCTCTCCCCAATTTTCACAATTAAATCCACATTTTATTTTAATAATAAAAAAAAATCCCTCACTCATCCTAAAAGTGGTCCTAAAACCACTCCCAGTTGTCCCTTTATTCCCTTTATGTCCAATTAATGACTGGCGCCTTTCTAAAACTAAGTTGAGTTAAAATATGAATCTTCTCCTAGTTAGACTATTGTTAACTAGACTCTAGATTCATTTCTATCTGTACCCATTCCTTTAGATTTATTCTATTTTTACCTTAAATTCCAATTTGATAATTACTTGCACATATGTGTATTAATCACTCTTTAGATTTATTTTATTTTCATTGATTTCTTAAATTGATTTATCTCATCCCCTCATTATTTAATTTATAAATTAGTTTTTAGTATTTTCACTAACATAGACTTAGGACTAGTTAAAAAAAAATATTTGCAAAAGTTTAGACCCTTATGGATTATGATTAATAAATTCATTTCTTTTAATTAATTAATCAATCAATTAATTAATTCGACAGTGCTCAAGATTTTACAAGGTTTAACATTCGCTCATAGTTTTCGAGGCCACCTAGATTCATTGACTCAAATTTTAATTTCCGTGACATGCCTTCAAGATGCACTTCGTGCTCATGGGGTGTCACTCGCCTTTGATTCAATTTTAATTACGCAACGTTCCCTTCAAGACGCACTCCATGATCCAAGGGTGCCACTTGCCTTTGACTAGTTTTGGTAGTTGTCCAACCCCTAGAGTCAACACTCCATTCGGGCAACCTCGTGAGATACTAAGGCCTTCTAAGGAATAAGGACTCTTCCTTATTGTGTGCCCCTTAGAAATATTCATGAGCGACTGAAACAGTATTCCCTTAAGGTATTGTGGACCTCTCAATTTAGGTAATCATTAACCTACAATTCAAGCCACTGCAAGAGTGCTAGTAGGTTGCGACAGGTATGTTTCCACACCTCTCCCTTAATATCTAGTATATGTGCATGGCCCCTTTACTCCTTATGTGATTCAGATTAGCAAGCAATCGTCATCCTACATCCATCAATGAAACATTGTGAATGATCCATAAACAACATCATAATATAATCGATCATATGTCACATATGCATAAATGAAATACTCAAACCAATACAATCCATTCTCTGACTCATTTTGGAGTCCAAGAAGCTCCATCGATGCCATCGGAATCCTCAATATGTCAAGTGTCATGCACACTCAAGGAAAACTTGTCAATGGCATATGTCAAAATATAGATCTCAAAACAACATAAATCATAATCCATCAACATCATCATAAGAACCCATAAGCAAAACAAACAACCATATACTAAAACACGTTCACTTGCACGCAAGTGTCCTCAAAGAATAATTCAATAACATGCGCTCGCAAGAGAGAGATGTTACAAATTGATCTAGAATGGATCTCCCAGAGATGCTGATCATTGTTTTTGTTAGTTCGAATTCAATCTTGGATACAGTCTTAGTCCGGTAACTAGTAGCTAGGATGTTACCTATCTATAAACGTCACGGAATATATTCTATTGTCACGGCATTCATTTCCTTTCCTCCTGAACTTGCAAGGCTCCCAAGGATGGTAGACATTCACCTTCGTTCATCATTCTAGCGGTGGTTTTTAAATGAATATCTAATATGTATTAAGCTCGATCGATAGGGGTTCCTAGAGTGGATGCAGGGTGAGTACCTTCAAGAAATATCTTCTTCTTTATATCCGTTGCACCATCACAATAACACTTAACTCTGCAATAAACAAAGAAAAACTTATTTCGACCCCTTCCTGGGCCATGAATTGTTGGCATTCAGAATTCATTGGCGCACCCTCTCCATCTAGGGTCCAGAGTGTTGGCGCCTAACCTCTGACGGATGCCTCCCAACCCTAGATTGTAAGAAGTGGCATTGCATCCTTCAAACCCGACCTGTGTGTAATCTCCAAGAAGGTTAAGAACGTTCGTTCATGTGTTAGGAAGAAGGGAAGTTTTTTTTAATTTGATCAGCGAAGAAGACATAGGATTTCATATTTGATTTTACCCTCCTAAATTTTTTCTCCCCTTTAAGAGCAGTGCCACACTGAGCAAGGAATGCACTGTACAACCTCGTGAAGGGTGCAGAACGCGCAGATATTGCAAGCCTTGAACGCAGGTGCATGGCTGTCATGATGCCATGAACTTAAGTGTGACCAGAAATCCTTGTGAGAATCCCTGGAATCCTGGGGTCAGAAATCTATGTCGAATGATATTTAGGAAGTGTACTTTAATGGAATCAATCCTAGGATAAATTTCTATTATTCTCACTTTTTAATTATGAATTTAAACTAATTAAAATATCCAGCATGGGAAGCCCGTGTGGTATAGACGTTGATCCCTCATGGTAAATGGTTGAGGTGTCCTGAAGCATAATTAGTTTTAACTAAATTGAATCCTTATATTTTGTGGTCACTTCATAAACGAGGGACTGAAATTTAAATTTAGATGAGGTGTCTTATCATATCTACATATTAATTCTTAGGGGAAAGATAGGTCGGTATGCATAATGAAATGAATGAGATAATTTTCATATTCCATCCTTATGGAATCAATCTCTTTAGTAATCTATAATTTCTTCAAAAGTTATTTATGGAATTAATAACTTACGGTTAATAATTGTCCCTACTTCAAGTTATCCATTGTGAAAATTAATTAATTAACTTGTTCCAATTTAAAGGGGCTCATAATATACTATTAGATTATTCACCTGAGTAACAAAGCCAATTCTTATGATGTATAAAAGTAGAGTTAAGGTTTGTATATAAAGGGTATTAAGGTTTAGATATTAAATCTTGTGTGGAATAACCTTTAGTAGTATCTAAATGGTGAGAATATTTAACTACAAAAGAACTATTCATTATTATAGTTATTGGATATAATAAATAATTGGTATAAGTGCAAGTCTTGGTTATGGCTTATGCTAATTAAAATTTGGATCTTGACTTTAAGTTAGTAAGCATGAACTCTAGGATCGACTATTTTACTTAATGATTTTTATGTCAACGGCATCCAAAGTCACCTCCAAAATATGGTTAGTGATAGTCCCGATTCTCACAAATCATTGAAGGACTTCAATCGATCCTTTATTACTAATCCCCACCTTTTCTAAGAGAACTAATTTGTTCTATGTATTTAAATTTTCAGGCGATGTTGATGTTTGATTGATTGTGTAATTAATTTCCATGCGCCATTTAAAAATGTTGATGCCTGATTGATTAAGTGATTAGATGACTCACGCGCCATGAAATTAATGTGATGTATGATTGGTTTTGTGATTAGTTTACTCGTGCACCATGAAAATAAAGTTGATGATTTATCTTATGCCTTTAATTATGTTAACGTATGATTGTCTAGAAATTAGTTTACTCTTGCGCCTTTAAATAAAGTTGATTTATGATTGTTTAGTAGTTAGATCTATCTTGCGCCATGTAAAAATGTTTATGTATGACTGGTAATTTAGAGTAGATTTATGATTAAGGGACACAGATACCTCCTTGTTCCTCATAACAGTCGTCAGCCCTAAGACCTTGAATTGTCAAAATCAATCAGATGAATCCTGGGCTTGAGTGTTGCTTATGTGTCCTGGAGGTCCTACCTATGCTTGATAGGTTGGGCGGGTATTTATTTATTATTCAGTGATAATTTTGTTCATTACTTATATTTTCTTCAGTTGATTGTGATTTGTCGAACTACGTCATTATTTATGTTTATGTGTTGATCATGTGTCACTATCATTTATGTTAATGCATTGGCTTGTGTCATTATTGATTACCATGGGGTTTCGCTTGTAATGATTTTAATGATGATGTCATCTTGATTATGCATTGCCATGAATTATGTGTGATGGTTCCTTTATCCTAATGCAAAAAAAAAAAAAAAAATTAACTATTGCACTTCATTGTTGTCGTAATGGTGGGGTCGTTACAAGTAGCAACATCATGTAGTAATACTGTAACAATAGCATGTAGTAGCATTGTGACAACATCATGTAGTATCATGTAGTGGCACTGTGACAACATCATTATAGAAAATTGTAGGCTCGGAAATGGATATGTAATGACCCCCGTCATTATGACTACATGCGATGCAAAGCAGTGCAAATGTTTTTATTTTTTTTAAGAAGGAAGGAAATCAACGACAACAATTAATCAACAAAACTTGACGATGAACACAACTTATGCATTCAGTCAACAGAAAACAATGACCCAACATTCTAGAAAATCATGCAACTGAATGAAACATGTGATAATCAATAGATAGATAAAAACGGCTACCCGCCCAACACAAGCAAGACAACGCCTACAAGCTAAAGGACAACATCAACAAACCGACACATTGGCTTTGACGACTGGTAACTATTAACCTCTACGACGTACAAAACCAATCACATTAAGGCATTATAGAACCAAGTACTAACATAAATTACAATGAAAAATATGCCCACATAGGGAAGCACAAGACTCTGGCCAGGTTATCATTCACATCTATCCATCAGGGCGTGCAATGATCCTCTCATCAGGAATCACATTGTCACAAGGCGATAGGTGTGACAATAACCATGGAGCAACATGACATATCTAGACCTTTAACCCAAGCTAAATCCCTTGTGATAGGAGACTAAATCATCTGTCAATAAATATATGAAAACTATACCCAAGCACCCAAGCAACAAGTCGACAAGACACAAGGTGACATCACTCAAAATTAAATTGTGCAACTGACCGAACAATTTATTGTTTCCTAAAAGGAAACCTGTGTGGTGAAACAACTATTACCAACCACCCTTTACAGTTTGACTTAAGGCACAAGGTGCATAGTAACCAATTAATTGTTAAACTATTAATCCTT
Organism: Picea glauca; assembly: GCA_000966675.3. Classification (NCBI taxonomy): domain Eukaryota; kingdom Viridiplantae; phylum Streptophyta; class Pinopsida; order Pinales; family Pinaceae; genus Picea; species Picea glauca. The sequence continues at coordinate 38,244 of JZKD02S2413848.1, forward strand.
TTAGCTAATAAACTATTAAACCCTCAACCATTAATCTTGTGCAAGCTATTAACTATTACGCCAATAAACCATAAATCAATAATTGTTAATCATTATGTCTATGTGGGAATGAGTGAACTATTATCATTGCAATTAATCCAATAATCTATTACCAAAGTAATTAAGCCATTATTTTATTACCATCACAACATTTAATCTATTGTGGCAAAAGTTAAAAGACTGATATGTAAGATGGATAAATGAAAAATCGCTATATAAAAAAAAACAATTAATCTATTGTTTTCATAAGTCATAAGATATATATATATATAACCATTAACATATAAAAAAAATAAATATACTTGTCGTAAGGATCATGACCATCATTGGAAGCATATCTTTTTAAAATTGATATGTCCTACCTTCAATTAAATTACTACTAAAGAGCTCGAATGATGATAAGTTTGATGAAGTATGCACTGTCTATAATGAAGTATTAGTTGTCTATCATAAACACGTTGTCTATATGATGAAGTATTAGTTGTCTATCATACATTAGATAAAATCATGTCCATTAATGTTGTCTAACCATGTGCTATCGAATGATAAGAAATCAACAATAAAACCATGGGCTATCTATTAATAATAGATTAACATTCAACATATCGTTGTCCATTAATAATTATTCTCCACAATCAATTGATGTCTATTAAATGCATTATGTGGTTGTCTATTAAATATATGACATGTTGTCTATCAAAATATGTTATGGCTGTCTAATAAAAGTATGATATCATTGTCTTTTAATACATGGTAGCGTTGTCATACGACATGTTTATAATTGTGGTCAAATATATACAAATCGATGTCAGTCAATCATTATTACTAAAAGGAAAATCGTTGTCATACACAACATACAATGCAATACTTACAAAAACAACAATTACACAGTCACAAAACACAGTTATTACACAGTCATAAAACACAACTATTGCATAGCCATAAAACACAACTATTACACAGTCACAAACACAACCATTGCACAGTCACAAACGCAACCATTACATAGTCATAACACAACTATTGCACAGTCATAAAATGATGTGTAAAGGATGGGTAAATCACCCTGAATTTCATGGTGTGAAGGCTGAGTAAAGGCTGGGTAAATACTGGTGTGAATGTTGTGTAACATGCCCAGTAATTCTGTTGAAAAGTCAACAAGAAACATGTGTCTAATTTACTTTTCCCCTAAATAAATTAGACAATAAATATTAATCTGTTATTTCATTCATAACTGAGTGAGTTGGATTTGTAACAAAACTACAAGTGTAGTTGAGTTAAGATCAGTTGTACTAGTTGTAACTAAACATGCACTAGTGAGAGTTCATTTAATCAGTGAACTCACATGCAACTGAAGATTCGCCACAGTTAACTACATGCATGTCAGATCCAGTGGAGACCCAATTGAGATAACAGGTGAAACGGACAGTTTGGCTATCAGTTGTGATTTGATCACACATGCAGTGGATATGCTTATGAGCATGTGCAAACTAGGCAATTCATTAATAATTCATTGTGAGAATTCGAATTGCAGAGATTGTGTAGAGGAGGCAAGATGTCTGGACATAGGAATTGGCACATGTATTTGTTGATTTGTGTATGACAGTGTGAGATGATTGTATTGTACTGAGAGCTCTTGGATTAGAGTTTTGTATGAGATTGTTTCATGAT
>JZKD02S2413848.1:40003-50602 GCA_000966675.3 Picea glauca
AGTGTGAGATGATTGTATTGTACTGAGAGCTCTTGGATTAGAGTTTTGTATGAGATTGTTTCATGATTCATGATATACATAATATATGATAGTGGGGTTTTTATCTTTACGCTTTTCCAGAAAAACTTCTGTGTTATGTGTTATTGATATTTCACTTTGTGATTGTGGTTGTGATCGTGGTTTAATTTTCCGCAAGAATAATAGTAGAAGCAATAATGTATTTAATAGTGGCGTAATTGTTAGATCAGGAGAATCACAGGAAATACTTAATTTGTATTGAAATTTGTACATGGTATCAGAGCCAAGAAGGCCACAGAATCACGGAAGTGAGGTGTGAACATAATTTCATTCTCGTAGGTCCCATCTCTAGTAGGGTGAGAACCCTAGTACTGAAAACTACACTCATTTTTAGGAATAGTAATTCTCACACCCTAGACAAAGGCAGGGCGTGAACTTCATTGGCATTCTCGCAGGCAAATACATTAGCAGGGTACGAACTTCCCAGGAAAGTTTGTAGGCTACACACAGGTAGGGTGCGAACTTCCCTCAGGCTACTCTCAGGTGGGGTGCGAACCTCCCAGGGAAGAGGGATTACAGGAGTTGAGTTTTGGGTTGGATAACATTCGAATTTGCAATATTTTCTTGGTGCGACACTTGATTCAAGATCAAAAATGTCTTTCAATGGCTTGAGGTTGGAGTATGCACTGGAGGGCATCTCTAACTACATTGCTTGGAAGGACATGATGGAAGCATTGCTCGAAGACAATGGCTTGAAGGGTTACATTGACAATGATGTTCCTAAGCCGGATGTGACAGACACTACAAATCTTGATGCATGGAAAAAGAAAGTGGCGAAGGCGAGGAGGATTCTGTTGGAGGGAGTACGAGACCACATTGTCTCAAGTTTCCATGGGAAAACCACACCATATGCAATGTGGAAGGTTTTGATAGATCTGTTCCAAAACAGTAGCGACCATAGGAAATTGGCGCTCAAAGATAAACTCAGGAAGATCAAGATGGAGAAAGGCGACACCAATCCAAAATATCTCATGAAGTTTTTCCAATGTTGGGATGAGCTTGGAAGTGTGGGAATAACAATCGTTGCTAATGATTTGGTGAGCTTGGCGCTCCTAGGGATTCCTAAGAGTTGGCACAGTTATCAAGACTCTGTCAATGGAAGGGAAAAATTATCGAATTGGGAATGACTGTGGTCAGATCTAGTGCAAGAGGAGTTCAGGTGGAACACCAGAGATGGATCTTCATCAAAGCATGATGATGAAGAGGATTTTTCTTTGACTGCCAAGGGAAGGAAAGGGAAAGGGAAGAAATTCCAATCAAAATCCGAGTCTAAAGTCAAGAAGTTGGATTTGTCCAAAGTGAAGTGTTTTCACTGTCACGAATGTGGGCATCTCGCTACTAACTGTCCGTAGAAGAAGAAGAACAAGACTGTTGCTAGATCTGCAACTGGTGAGGCTCTTGTCTCACAATTTGAGCTTGATTTCGCTTTGATCGCATGCATGGCTTCAAGTGTATTGGTATCAGTGTGGTATTTGGATAGTGGCGCTTCATTCCACATGACGAAAGATAAAGTGTCTTTCATTGACTTGGAGGAAAAATATCTCAAAATGTATACAGAGATGGGTAACAATAGACGATACAGTGCAACTAGTATTGGTACCATTACCTTTCTGAGGGAGTCAGGTAAACCATTTCAAGTGAAAAATGTTATGCATGTTCCAAGTCTGAAGAAAAACCTGGTCTCAGTTGCAATGTTGGAGGACAGAGGCTATGATGTTGTTTTTAGCAGTGGTAAAGCCTACCTGCGACATAAAGCAACGAGTCAAGTCAAGAATATAGGGATTCAAGTTAAGAATCTCTACATGTTGGAGGTAGATGGCTGTAATTTCATGATAGGCAAGGCAGAAAAAGTGGTGAGCCAGGATGAGGGTGAATTATGGCACAGGAGATTGGGCCATCTTCATCATGGAGCCTTGAAGATCATGCATCAAATATCTATTGGACTTCCAATGGGAACACTTGCTCAGTTAGATCAGTGCAAGGGTTGCACCCTACGGAAGTATGTAAAGTCCACGTTTCATGAAAAGGAGAACCGTGCTTCGGTGATCCTGGAGAGAATTCACACGGATGTGTGTGGACCATTCTCGGTTGGTTCAACAGCAAAACATAGGTATTATGTTATTTTTGTTGATGACTTTTCTCGTAAATGATGGATATTCTTCATGCAAACGAAGGATCAAACATTCTCAAAGTTCTGTGAGTTTAAAGTATGGGTGGAGAAAGAGTTGGGGAAGCAAGTGAAGGCTCTAAGGAGCAATAATGGTGGAGAATACATCTCTAACGAATTCAAAGACTTCTGCAGCAGAGAAGGAATTCAAAGAGAACTCATAGCATCTCATAACCCACAACAAAATGGGGTCACGGAGAGAAAGAACAGAATGATCGTCAGTGCAGCACGAGTGATGTTGCATGATCAGGGCCTACCAATGCATTTGTGGGAAGAAGCATGCAATACTATTGTTTATGTGTAGAACCGTTGTCCTCATAGAGTACTTGGCATGAGTACACCTAAATAAGCTTTTACTGGTAAGAAACCTAATGTTTTTCATTTAAAAATTTTTGGCTCATTTGTTTTTGTGCATGTGAACAAGGATGCCAGGAAGAAGCCGGAACCGACTGCTGAAGTTGGGATATTTGTGGGGTACACAGAAACACTCCATAATTATCATGTGTTTTTTCAAACAGTAAGATGACTGTTATGCGACAGGATATAAAATTCGATGAGGGGAAAGCCATGCGGTTGTCGCTTGAGAGGGAGCTAGACTTGCATGCAGAAGAGGAACTATTGGTTCCCAAAGATGAGTCTCAATATGTGGATCAGCCACATGAAGAGGTTCATGGAGTGGAGGAAACCACTCAAGTAGAGTCATCCATCAGAAATGGAAAAAAGCGCACCACGGAAGCTGGCAGATTGAGACTAGATGCTGCACAGAATGTAGGAGCCCCTACTTCACAGCGCAGACAGAGACAGTCTCCTGATCGATTTGTTGGATACATGGATCTCATGAGAAAATGTATTGTGACTGAACCATATTCCTTTCAGGAAGCAGTGAAGGACCCCACTTGGGTTGATTCTATGGTAGAGGAGTATGACTCCATTGTCAAAAACAGTGCATGGGAAATTGTCCCAAGACCGATTGATAAATTAGTGGTAGGTTCGAGATGGATCTACAAGGTAAAGCAAGCTGTTGATGGGAGTGTGGAGAAATACAAGGCCAGGTTTGTGGCCTGGGGCTTCTCACAGATCGAGGGGATAGATTATGATGACACCTTTGCACCTTTCGCAAGGTACTCTTCCATAAGATCCATCCTTGCACTCTCAGTGCAGATGGGCTGGCGCATTCATCAAATGGATGTAAAAACTATGTTCCTCAACGAGATCATTGAGGAAGAAGTGTACATTGAACAGCCAGAAGGTTTTGATACCTTTGACAGGGAGTCACATGTGTGCAGACTCAAGAGAGCACTGTATGGATTGAAGCAAGCACCCCGTGCTTGGTACACTCAAATAGATAGCTATTTCACTGGATTGCGATTCACCAAAAGTGAATTGGATGAAAACCTATACCAAATTGTGGTGGAGGGTAAGCTTTTAATCATTGTTCTTTATGTTGATGAAATAATACTGACTGGTGATGAGCAGTTGATACACTCATGCAAGGAGGACCTTGCAAAGGAGTTTGAGATGAAGGATTTGGGCCTTCTTCATTATTTCCTTGGTTTGGAAATATGGCTGCGAGATGGTGAACTTTTTGTGTCTCAAGGAAAGTATGCAAGAGAGATACTGGGTAAGTTTCACATGGAGGGCTGCAAACCCATGGATACTCCTCTTCCAGGAAACTGGAGGAAAGAGGATGCTACTTCTGGAGAAGTAGTGGATGCTACTGTCTATCGACAGTTAGTGGGTTTGCTAATGTACTTAGTGAACACGAGATCGGGCATTTGCTATGTGGTTAACTAACTAAGTCAAGCGATGGTTAAGCCTACCAAACTCTTTTGGAAGGAGGGTAAGCATGTACTGAGATATCTGAAGGGCACATCTGAGTATAGATTATGGTACAGACAGACAGATGAGGTGAATTTGCATGGCTTCACGGATGCAGATTGGGCAGGAATCCCAACAGACAGAAAGAGCACATCAGGGGGGATCTTTAGTATCGGATCTACAGTTGTTTCTTGGTACAGTAGAAAACAGAGATCCGTGGCACTTAGTTCAGTGGAAGTGGAATACATGGTAGCGAGTCAAGATGCATGTGAGGCTATCTATATGAGGAAGATATCGGTTGGTTTGTTTGGTTCTCATTTAGATCTGACAGTGATTTTTTGTGATAATCAGAGTTGTATTAAACTCTCGATTAATCTTGTGTTTCATGATAGATCTAAGCATATAGATATACGGTATCATCATCTCAGAGATTGTGTGCAGTGAAAGATCATGTTGCTTCAATACATTCCTACGGAAGATCAGGATGCAGACATTCTAACGAAGGCGCTCAGCAGGAGCAAATTCGAATATCATAGAGACAGGATTGGGGTGAATGATAATCTCTTTCTTGTTGAGAGGGAGTGTTGAAAAGTCAACAAGAAACATGTGTCTAATTTACTTTTCCCTTAAATAAATTAGACAATAAATATTAATCTATTATTTCATTCATAACTGAGTGAGTTGAATTTGTAATAGAACTATAAGTGTAGTTAAATGAGTTAAGATCAGTTGTACTAGTTGTAACTAAACATGCACTAGTGAGAGTTCAGTTAATTAGTGAACTCACATGCAACTGAAGATTCACCATGGTTAACTACATTCATGTCAGATCCAGTGCAAACCTAGTTGAGATAATAGGTGAAAGGGATAGTTTGGCTATCAGTTGTGATTTGATCACACATGCATTAGATATGCTTATGAGCATGTGCAAACTAGGCAATTCGTTAATAATTCATTGTGAGAATTCAAATTGCAGAGATTGTGCAAAGGAGGCAAGCTATATGGACACAAGAATTGGCACATGTATTTGCTTGTTTGTGTATGACAGTGTGAGACGATTGTATTGTACTGAGAGCTCTTGGATTAGAGTTTTGTATGAGATTGTTTCATGATTCATGATATACATAATATATGATAGTGGGGTTTTTAGCTTTACGCTTTCCCGGAAAAACTTCTGCATTATGTGTTATTGATATTTCACTTTGTGATTGTGGTTGTGATCATGGTTTAATTTTCTGCAAGAATAATAGTAGAAGCGATTATGTATTTAACAACGGTGTAATTGTTAGATCAGGAGAATCATAGGAAATGCTTAATTTGTATTGAAATTTCTACAAATTTGTGGTGTTAATATTGTTTAATAAGCCAGGAAAATCATGCATGAATTATACGTAACATGCCCAGTAATTTGTGGTGTTAATCTTGTTTAATAAGCCAGGAAAATCATGTGTGAATGTTGTATGATAAGACAAAAAAAATTGATTTTTGGGAAAAACGATTTTGGTAAAAATGATTATGGGTAAAAACGATTTCTTCAAAGATTAATCCTTCAAATATTAATCATTCAAGATTAATCATTCAGCATTAATCTTAGTCAAATGCAGAGATGCTCATTCAACTGCAGAGATTTTACCAATAAAAAAAATGCATAGATTTACCATTCCATAAAACGCTGGGATTTATCAATAAAAAACATAGAGGTTTACCATTAGAATACACTGGGATTTATCAATCAAAGGTAGAGGTAAAATTTTGGGAAGGACGTACGGATTATGCATAAAGAGAAAGATAGAGATCAGAGTTTAATAATAAGAGAACAACGTAGAGATAGGTAAGGGATAGATAGTTGGGCAAAAATTATCCTTCACTTATAATCCATGCATAGGAAAGCGGGGAATTTAAATATTAGTCTAAAGCACCGGAGTGAGGACAGTCGATTAGGATCCTGGCCGACTACTCATGCACTAACTAATAACTCAAGGATAAGGGACAAAAGATAAAAACACATTTTTTCTTCATATTAAATCAATATAAACAAACGCAAAGAATTCATTGCAATCAGAGTTTGGGTTTGCCATGGGAAATCAATTCTAAATACAACAAGCATAAGGCTGGGATAACTTTAAGTTCTCTTATCAAACGCTGGGCTCATCAAGACAATTTGCTGAAAGATAAAAATGAAATCTCTATATAGTGTTATGTTGATTAAACATAAACTTTAACACAGTAGAAGTACATTACTGAAGGCGTAGGAAAAATATTTAAACTACCATTCAATACAATACACACATGCATACCGTAGCCAAATGTGAAAGCTATGAATTTGTTGTCTCATGCGTGCTTCATCCATCTCTCGCTTGCTGACCGATGTGGCCTCACCAGTAACTCCCAACCAACACTAGGGGTACTCATATTCCCCTTGAGCCCCACTAGCCGCAAAGGGGCCACACACATAATACCAAAGAATGCTAGCACCCAACTCACCTCGCAAGGTCGAGCTACCACTCGTTACCCAAGCTGGGTATCCCAACTCCGACAAGAGAAAGTTCAGTCAAGATAAAATTTCAGCAGCGTAAAGTTATGCAAAAATATGAGATCCATACTCCTCCTCCTCCATCCTTTTTATAGAGTTTTCAAGTAATTAGTTTCCCAAAATTCTCATTAGAATCCTTTTTCATTAATTAATTAGGAAAAACCTCCCTCGTACACATGTCGCTCGATCCCCTAGTTGCACCAGAAAATCAATTTTATTGATTAATTAAATATTCCTATTTCCCTCATCAACCTAAGAGCATTCCTAAAAACGCTCCTCGGTGTCCGAAAATTCCCTTACAATTATTAAATTACTTACGCCTTACTTAATTCCTAGTTGAGTTCATAAATAGAAAGTTCCAAAGGAAAGATTTCTTACTAAGTTAGACATACATCTTTTTCTTTATGTTTCCCCTTTTCTTTAAGTTTCCCTTTTCCCTTAAGTTTCTTATTTCTTTTAAGTTTCCCCCTTTTTCCTTTTTAATTAAAAAAATCAATTTAGCAAGTGTAGATGAAACAACCATTTACCCTTTTTCCTTTTTAATTAAAAATTAATTTAGCAAGTGTAGATAAAAACAACCATTTACCCTCTTTTCTTTTTAACTAAAAATTAAATTAGCAAAAGTAGATAAAAACAACCATTACCCCCTTTTTTAAAAATTTAATTCTCCAATATATTTTATTTTTTTACTTTAATAAATAAAGTTTGAATTTATTTACCCCCTTCTTGTTATATGTCTAAATATTTTTCTTCAGGGGTTTTGCTGAGACCTAGGTTTTACATTTACTAGGTTGGGCGACATTTTTTTAGGGAAAATTTATTTTTAAACTTTACTTATCATATCATTCATTTTAAGGCCAACTAGGTCCTAAGGAGACATAGTTTTCTAGGAACTAGGTTTATTCACTTACTAGTTAAAATCACGACATGCCCTTTAGGACGCACTATGTGCTCCAAGTGTTCCACTCGCCTCCTTTTGTTTTCTTTGTGTGGCGTGCCCTTAAAGATGCACTACGTGCTCCAAGGGTGCCACTTGCCTCTTTCTATTTCTTTGCCTGACATGCCCTTCAGGACGCACCATGTGCTCCAAGGGTTTCACTTGTAAGTTTTAAACCTATGAAGTAAAGCAATGCATATAGATTCTTAAGCAAAAAAGAATTTAATCAATGGCTCATTCACATAGTACACAGAGATTTATACCAGAAACCCTCAACCGGGAAAACCTTTCTTATATTCATTATATTGAATTTCACCATTCAATATACAATATATATATAATGTTTTTAGGTATTCCATAGATACCAAAACCCTAATCCCTTAATCCAGGATTAATTTACAAAACCGCTAAAAATAGCAAAATCCACTAAAAATAGCAAAAACTGCCCAAAAAAAAAAATTGGGGCATTGCCCCAAGATACCGCCCGTTGTCGAACACTGCACATAACCTGGGGGGGCATACCTACCCCCCTTGGAACCCCCCTAGGAAAGCACCTGCCGCACATGGCACAAACAAAGCACTAGTACGAGGGATCGTTAGACGCAGTTATCATATCTGACGTGCCCACACACACACATGCAAAGAATATAACACATACCCAACATTCTCCCACTTTTTGTTTTCTTTTCATCCAGGGGTCCAGGGGATTATATAGTCAACAATCCAGGCCAACATTTCCCATTGTTGCTCTACACCAGGAGAACTTTTCTATGCTCACAGACTTTGTCAATGAATCTGCAACATTCATCAACGTGTCAACCTTTTCCAACAACACCTTCTTTTCCTCAACCATGTCTCTCACAAAGTGATATTGAACATCAATATGCTTTGTCTTCGAATGATAAGCTGGGTTCTTTGCCAGGAATATTGCACTCTGACTGTCACAATCTAATCTCACTGCTAGTTGTACCAAGCCAATACCTGAACACAATCTTTGTAACCATACTACTTCCTTGCTTGCATGAGTGGCTGCCATGTATTCAGCTTCTGCCTGTCTTTTTCTCATCCAACTAATTGCTCCTCCAAATAGGTTAAACACATACCCACTTGTAGATCTTCTGTGATCTAGATCTCTAGCCTAGTCTGCATCAACAAAGCCATGTATGTCCAGCACTCTGTCCAATCCTGGTCTTCCTTGATAACACAATCCATAACTGGTAGTGCCACGAAGATATTGGAAGGCCCTCTTTACTGTTGTCCAATTCTCCTTCCCTAGTTTTGACATACACCCGCTCAAAACTCCCACTGCATGTACAATGTCCAACTAGTACATACCATTGCATACATCAAACTTCCAACTGCACTGGCATATGGAACATGGGACATGTCCTCTTCTTCTTCCTGTGTCTTGGGACACTGATCTACAGATAAGTTTACACCTATAGGAATAAGAACCTTGACCGGTTTACTTCCATGCATATTAAACCTCTGCATATTGTCTCAACATATTTTCTCTGATTCAACCAAAGTTTTCTATTTTCATGATCTCTTTTAATCTCCATTCCCAGAATCAAGTTAGCAGCACCGATATACCTCATGTCAAATTTGGAGGATAGCTGCGATTTCACCTCCTTGATAACATCCATGTTATTTCCTACCAACAACATGTCATCAACATACAACACTACATAAATGAAGTGATTACCAACCTGCTTGGAATATACATAGTGATCAGCCCTGCTTCTTACAAATCCCACTCCAAGGATGTATGTGTCAAACTTTTGGTACCACATCCTAGGTGATTACTTCAGACCATATAGTGACTTCTTTAGCTTACAGACCAGCTCTTTCTTTCCCTTCACTACAAAGCCTTATGGCTGCTTCATGTAGATTTCTTCTTCCAGATCCCCATGTAGGAAGGTTGTCTTCACATCCATCTGTTCCACTTCAAGATCAAAAGCAACAACAATAGATAAAAAATATCTAATAGATGTTAACATGGCAACAGGAGAAAAAATCTCACCAAAGTCAATTCCATCTACCTGGGAATAATCTTTTGCTACTAACCAAGATTTGTATTTCTCCACTTTACCTTCTGCATTAAACTTCTTCTTAAACAACCATTTTCTACCAACATATTTTCTTCCAGCTGGCAACTCGACTATATCCCATGACTCATTCTTATCCAAGGCATCCATTTCTTCAACCATGACCTTCTTCCATAGTTTAGTATCCTCTGAATTCACTGCTTTCCTGAAAGTTCTGGGATCAGCATTAGTAATAGATAAAGAAAAATTGGAATGGAAATCAGGTGGACTATACCTTTCTAGTTGCCTTCTTTCTCTCACTGATCTCCTCAAGACTGGTGTATGAGGTTCTTCTTCTTCTTCATATGCTTCCTCTTCTTTAGATGATTCAGATTTTGCATCATCCAACTCAAGCTCTATTTTCTTAGTTTTGTCTTGCATTGGTAGGAATTCCTGTTTGGACACATATTTTACCTCTCTGAAAAAACATCTTGACTTTAAACAGTTTTCTTGGTTTCTAGGTTCCAAATCTTATAACCTTTCACACCATCTTTATAACCAATAAAGATACACTTTTCATCCATTTTATCCATCTTACTTCTATTTTCCTTTGGAACATGTACATAAGCATCACAACCAAACACTCTAAGATGTTGAAGAGAGGGTTTCTTTCCAGACCATAGCTCGTGTGGAGTTTTATCATCCAATGCTAATGAAGGCGATTGATTAACCAGGTAACATGTTGTACCCACTGCCTCTGCCCAGAATTCTTGTCCTAACCCGGCACCTCTAAGCATGCTCCTTGCTTTTTCCATCAGTGTCATGTTCATCCTTTTTGCAACTCCAATCTATTGAGGAGTGTATGGAGTAGTCTTCTGCCTTGCTATACCACACTTCTTACGAAATTTTTCAAATTCATTTCTGCAGAATTCTCCACCATTATCTGTTCTCAATACCTTTATTTTCTTCTCTGTCTAATTTTCTACCAGAGCTTTAAACTCTTTAAATTTATCAAATACCTCAGATTTCTTTCTAAGAA
>JZKD02S2413848.1:63215-80769 GCA_000966675.3 Picea glauca
TATTAATTCTGGCCGACTTCTTCTCTTGGAGGCTAATAGACTAATATAAATTATATTCTTGAGCCGACAAGGCTTCTAGGGTTATTAGCCAATTCATTAGGGTTTCTCTTGCTTCGCGGAGTCTTCTATTCTCGTCAGGTTCACATGTAGAGGTAAATACCTCCCGCAGCTACCATAATATTAACAATGCGGACATTAAGGTCAAACAAGAAACTGTTGACCTTAAGTTTCTTGTTATTCAGGTGCGGAGCATACAGAAGAAGGTCCATAAAATGGGCCTCGTACTTGGGCATCGTATAGTCGCCCTATCTCAAGGTGTTGAACTCAATGAGCTAACTCTCAATGAATTCCTCTAATATATACCTCTCTCAGAACCATTCCTCGAACAAATCCCATGACACTTCTTTGACAGCCATGTTCAATTGCGGCAGGAGTGTCTTCCACCATAGAAGAGTGCTCCCCTTCAGTTGAAAGACCATCATGGGGACCTTCATATTGGAGGTATAGTCGCGAAGTGAAAATCACATCGCCATATTCTCCAACCATGCCTTGGCAACTGCACCATCTAGGGCACCCGATAACTCAAGAAATTTAACCTTCTCAAGTTTGTGGTGTATACTACCAGTACCAACTGGAGCGCATGGTGGACTTGTTATCGCACAGTTTGTAGCTAGGTCAAATGGCTAGAAGGTAAAGGCCAAACTGGTGTAACAAGAACCTACCCCACCCAATGTCACCACAATGGGGAGGTTCTTTCTATTTAGGGAGGTTAGGCCTAGGGGAGACATCCATGGTAACCTAGGGTTTTGAAGAGGCCAAGGTATAAAGGTCAAAGTAAAAGTCCCTCCTTACAGGTTACCACCAAGATCAGATAGTCCGACTAAACAGGCAATAATGAAGTGTAGCCCCAAATGAGAACACCTACCTGGAACAAGACAATAGCAAAACAATATATGCAGGCTATTATTCAATGGGTTAGTACTTCATATAACTATCTGATATCAATATATTAGCAATTATGACAATAGATATTGATGAGATCAATGTTAATTAATATAGCAATGGAACAATATCAATTCATCAATAAATATTGAGATGATGCAGCAAACAATGTATCCACTCAATCCCTTACTCAATAAATGATTTAAAACACCATCTAATTTCTTATCAATAGAAAATGCTGCGTCAAGATGAAATAAACTAGTGTGACATCAGCCTTATTAGGGTTAGTAGTTAGTTCGGGTTTCAAATTTATAAAAGTTTTGAGAGTTGTTTGACCACTATCACTTCAACGCTGGGGAGTTGAGATCAGTGCCTAAGGGTAGATGGAGTCAATTTAAGAGAGGGCACAAAGGTTGAAGGGAATAGGCTAAGGACTAGAGGGAAGGGTTCTAAAGTGCTGCAATGGCAGGGCCCCAGAATCAAAACCCTAGGGGAAAGAGGCTCACTCTGATGTTTCTTAAGCAAGGTCTCATGCTCTTTCCTCCTTCCTTAGGTTAAACTTGGAAAAATGCCTAGCATAAAAGATAAGCCAAGACAAGAGAGTAAGGTGAGGGAGAGTGTTGCAATGGCAAGGCCCTATCACCAAACCTTAGAAGCAGGACGACCCTAGGTGTAGATAACCTAGGTTTGGGACGTCTCCTCCTTATTAACTCTTAAAAGGCATGGCTAGCATAGGGGAGGAAGAAAAAAGAGTGTAGCAATGGCTAGGGTCTTCCTTCCTTCTTCAATGGCTGAGAATTTCTCTCTTAGGGGACATGAGACAACAACCTACTTGTGTGTTTGTCCCCTAGGGTTTCAAAATCAGAAGAAATTTATAACAAATGCAAGAATATAAGACTACAACCATTCAAGTAAGAAGTTTTGCAGAAAAAACACTTACATATCATGATGAAATAGCATTTGCAAACCCCAGTTGTAAACCTTCCTTCAAGAGAAATGCCAAAAATTTACAAGAAAAGCCTTCCTTCAACAAGTGTGCCTCACTCAAAAGATGAAATACCCAACAATGGTGCAAAAATTCAGATCTCACTAGGAGAGTGAGTTGTGTGTTATGTCAAAATGAGGATAAAACTCCTCAATATATATTGTATCATGACCTTTAATTAAATTTTAGCTCATAAAAATTAGCCGACAAGGCCTTAAGCTAAAATTGTATTGTTTTTACATTAAATGTTCTTTTAAAACCCTAAATGAGAAAAAAGTGAGACGTCAAGCCCTCCTGAGGGAGACGTTGGGCCTTTTTGGGGCCAATGCAACATCCAGAAGCCAGACGTTAGTCCTCCTTGGGCTCTTCCAAACTGCCACATGTGCCAACAACCCTGACCATCTACCATATGCTCATGATGATGTCATAAGCCTATTGATGACATCCTGGGCCAGTTGGGGTCAACATTCCACTGTAGGTGGGTCAATCCCCTTAGGTCTGGCTCAGCCAAAGTGCCCCTGATGGGATGTCCTCTTCTTCTCCGGTGCAAAACCTCGATCAAACACTATCCTATCTCTACCCTTCTTATGGGGTCTCAACAACCATCTGATGGGCTCTTCATCCCCATGGAGGTCTGAACTAATCATCTCCCCATGTGTACCGGTCCACGTGGTACCTATCCGTCGGGCATGGTCCTGCACATCAAAAACTTCGCCCTCCATGGGCTCATTAGTCACAGGGATCATAGCAATGCCAATCACATTTAATCATTAATATTATCAAACATATGCATAAAAACCCTGATATATCATTCAATAGCTCAAAGAATCTACAAAAACCTACAATACAAGGTTGAGGAAAAGGACAAGATACCCTATTGGGCTAGTATCCATAAAGAAAGGAAAGTTTCCAAGGGGTTTCATCCAAGCCATGTAAACAAGGTGAAGTGGTTCAAAGGATGTTTAGACATACAGGTAGAGTGAGAGCCAGGGATGCATGATATTACATGTGGGTGCCTTTGTAGAAGGCGAGCGGTACCCATCATGGATGTAAATTTTTCCAAGCCCCTTTTTCCTTTATTCTTTTCTTTATTTTCTTTTTCTTCTTCTTTTTCTTTTTTTATTCAAGGGCTAACCAGAGGACACTGCCTTGGCATGGTGACCAGAGCTGACAGTGTTACCCACAAGTACTTTCATAGTGGTGATAAGGATGGCTTGTGATGAGACCCCCTTTCCCTTGGCCATGCAACCAAAGGTCACTGCCCTGGCGTGGTAACCAGATGGTGGAAATGTCATGTTGTTAGGTACCCATGAACATAATAGGCTGGCTCATGATGAGACACCCTATCCTCTTGATTAGATCTTGTTTTTTATTTTTTCGGGTCCCTCTTGTTTCTTGCTGAGAGGATTTTTATTGCCTTCTTGGGGATCCCTGGGCGAAGCATCTCGAGGTTTCATTTTTAGGATTTTATATTTTACCAGCTGCTTTTACCTTCTAGGCCTTTAGCCCCTTCTTCCCATGAGATAAGGTGCAACCCCACAAATAGATCATCTTAATGCCCAGACAAGGGGAATGGGACAGATGAGCGAGAGACAAGATAGAAAAGTGATGGTATGATGGGAGTGGACGATGGCTCTTTAGAAACCCCCCAGTGGCAAGCCAAAACCTATGGGTACAGGCTTTCTAGGGCACCCAGTCAATCTCCCCAAGCATGGTCAAGTGGGTCAATGTAAGATCCAAGCAATTGTTAGAAATAAAAGGAATTAGATGCATACATTTAAAGGTTATAATGATCAAAAGTGACGCATACCATGATACCTGGACCAATTACCTCATGGAGCAAGAGCCTTCTCTGATACAAGACCAAGCCAATGGTGATGGATGCTTCTGCTACTGACAAGACAAATCTGACTAAAGAAGAAAAGGAAGGGCCCTCCAGGGCCATGCTCAACTTAATCCTGCTCTCGGCACTCCATGTCTAGGACCTGTGGGCCTCGAGACATGATCTCCTAGTTATCCCTAGAAATTGGGGATAACAAGACCCTTAGGGGGTGTTGATTCCCTAGCCTCATCTCTATCCATATAGATTATCAGTGCCTCAGACATCCGCTGAAAGGACCTCATCATCCCAACCACATCACCCACAACTATTTTTTCCTTCTTGACAACCTGTTCGTCTCCTTGGGGGTTAGACCCCTCAGGCATGGATGTTATTAGGGGCATCGCGCCTCCTCCCCTAGCACCCTATTGTCTACCTCTATGGAATCCTCTAACCATGATTACCTGCACACATACAATCAATTTAATTAGCAACCTTTTAATCAAACATATACTCAATGAAAGTTGTAGTGATCCCAAGTCATGGGTTGAACTGGCTCTAATACCATATGTAACGACCCTCGTCGTTACAACTACATGTGATGCAAAGTAGTGCAAATTGTTTTTTTTTTAAGCAGGAAGGAAATCAACAACAGCAATTAATCAACACAACTTGATGATGAACAAAACCTACACATTCAGGCAACAGAAAACAATGACCCATCATTCTAGCACATAATGCAACTAGACAAAACATGTGATAATCAATAGACAGATAAAAATAGCTACCAACCCGACACAAGAAAGACAATGCCTACAGGCTAAAGGAAAACATCAACAAACTGACACATCGGCTTTGATGACCAGTAACTAGTAACCTTTATGGCGCACAAAACCAATCACATTAAGGCATTACATAAACAAGTACCAACATCAATTACAATAAACAATATGCCCACATCGGGAAGCACAAGACTCCGGCCAGGTTATCATTCGCATCTATCCATCAGGGCGTGCAATGATCCCCTCATCAGGAATCACGCCGTTACAAGGCTATAGGCATGATAGTAACCATGGCACAACATAACATATCTAGACCTTTAACCCAAGCTAAATCCCTCATTCTAGGAGACTGAATCATCTGTCAATAAATACACGAAGACTATACCCAAGCACCCAAGCAACAAGTCGACAAGACGCACGGTGACATCACTCAAAATTAAATTGGGCAACTGACCAAAGGATTTATAGTTTCCTACAAGGCAATATGTGTGGTGAAACAACTATGACTAACCACCCTTTACAGTTCGACTTAAGGCACAAGGCGCATAGTAAACAATTGATTAAAAAACTATTAATTGTTTTAGCTAATAAAGTATTAAACCCTCAACCATTAATCTTGTGCAAGCTATTAACTATTACGCCAATAAACCATAAATCAATAATTGTTAATCATTATGTCTATGTGCGAATGAGTGAACTATTATAATTTCAATTAATCCAATAATCTATTACCAAAGCAGTTAAGCCATTATTTTATTACCATCACAGCATTTAATCTATTGTGGCAGAAGTTAAAAGATTGATATGTAAGATGGATAAACGAACAATCGCTATATAAAAAATACAATTAATCTATTGTTTTCATAAGTCATAAGACATATATATATAACCATTGATATATAAAAACAATAAATCTACTTGTCGTAAGGATCATGACCATCATTGGAACCATATCTTTTTAAAACTGATATGTCCTACCTTCAATTAAATTACTACTAAAGAGCTCGAATGACGATAAGTTTGATGAAGTATGTGTTGTCTATCATGAAGTATTCACTGTCTATCATAAACACGTTGTCTATATGATGAAGTATTAGCTATCTATCATACATTAAATAAAATCATGTCCATCAATGTTGTCTAACCATGTGCTATCGAATGATAAGAAATCAACAATAAAACCATGGGCTATCTATTAATAATAAATCAACATTCAACAGATTGTTGTCCATTAATAACTACTGTCCACAATCAATCGTTGTCTATTAAATGCATTATGTGGTTGTCTATTAAATATATGACATGTTGTCTATCAAAATATGGTATGGTTGTCTAATAAAAGTATGATATCGTTGTCTTTTAATACATGGTAGCATTGTCATATGACATGTTTATAATCGTTGTCAAATATATACAGATCATTAGCAGACAATCATTATTACTAAAAGAAAAATCGTTGTCATACACGGCATAAAACACAACAATTACAAACACAAAAATTACCTAGTCACAAAATGCAACTATTACACAGTCATAAAATGCAACTATTGCACAGCCACAAAATGCAACTATTACATCGTCAAAAACAAAACCATTTCACAATCACAAACGTAACCATTACATCGTCAAAAACAAAACCATTTCACAATCACAAACGTAACCATTACATAGTCATAACACAACTATTACACAGTCATAAAACGATGGGTAAATCGCCCTGAATTTCATGGTGTGAAGGTTAAGTAAAGGCTAGGTAAATCATTTGTTAATGTTATGTAACATGCCCAGTAATTCGTGGTGTTAATGTTGTTTAATAAGACAAGAAAATCGTGTGTGAATGTTGTGTAACATGCCCAGTAATTAGTGGTGTTAATGTTGTTTAATAAGCCAGGAAAATCATGTGTGAATGCTGTGTGATAAGACAAGAAAAATGATTTTTGGGAAAAAAGATTTTGGTAAAATCGATTATGGGTAAAAATGATTTCTTCATAGATTAATCCTTCAAATATTAATCATTCATCATTAATCTCAGTCAAACGCAGAGATGCTCATTCAACCACAAAGATTTTACCAATAAAAAAAAAACACAGAGATTTACCATTCCAGAAAACGTTGGGATTTATCAATAAAAAGCGCAGAGGTTTACCATTCGAATACAGTGGAATTTATCAATCAAACGTAGAGGTAAACTTTTGTGAAGGACACAGGGATTATGCATAAAAGAGAAACGCAGAGATCAGAGTTTAATCATAAGAGAAAAATGCAATGATAAGTAAGGGGCAGATAGATGGGCGAAAATTATTCTTCACTTATTATCCATGCACAGGAAATCAGGGCATTTAAATCTCAGTCTTAAGCACCGGAGTGAACATCGTCAACTAGGATCCTGGCCAATTGCTCATGCACAGACTAATAACTTAAGGATAAGGGACAGAAGATAAAAACACATTTTTTCTTCGTATTAAATCAATAAAAACAAACGTAGAGAAGTCATTGCAATCAGAGTTTGGGTTCGCCATGGGAAATCAATTCAAAATATAACAATCATAAGGCTGGGATGACTTTGAGTTCTCTCATAAAACGTTGGGCTCATCAAGAAAATTTTCTGAAAGATAAAAATGAAATATCTGGATAGTTTTACGCAGATTAAACATAAACTTGAACATAGTAGAAGTACATTACTGAAGGCGCAGGAAAAATATTTAAACTACCATTCAATACAATACACACATGCGTACTGTAGCCAAATGTGAAATCTTCGAAGTCATTGTCCCACACGCGCTCTGTCCATCTCCCGCTTGCCAACTGATGTGACCTCACCAGTACCTCCCAACCAATGCTAGGGGTACTCTTCTTCCCCTGAGACCTCCAAACCGCAAAGGGGCCACACACACAATACGAGAGAATTATAGCACCTAACTCGCCTTGCAAGTTTGAGCTACCACTCGTTGCCTAAGCTGGGTATCCCAACTCCCACAAGAGAAAGTTTAGTCAAGATAAAATTTCAGCAGTGTAACGTTACGCAAAAAGATGAGATCCATACTCCTCCTCCATCCTTTTTATAGAGTTTTCAAGTAATTAGCTTCCCAAAATTCTCATTAGATTCCTTTTTCATTAATTAATTAGGAAAAACCTTCCCCGTACACATGTCGCCCGATCCCCTAGTTGCACTAGAAAATCAATTTTATTAATTAATTAAATATTCTTTTCCCTCATCCACCTAAGAGAATCCCTAAAAACACTCATCGGTGTCCCAAAATTCCCTTACAATTCTTAAATGACTTACACCTTACTTAATTCCTAGCTGAGTTCATAAATAGAAATTTCCAAAAGAAACATTCCTTACTAAGTTAGACATTCATCTTTTTCTTTATGTTTCCCCTTTTCTTTAAGTTTCCCTGTTTCCTTAAGTTTCATATTTCTTTTAAGTTCACTCCTTTTTCCTTTTTAACTAAAAAAAATCAATTTAGCAAGTGTAGATGAAACAACCATTTACCCTTTTTCCTTTTTAATTAAAAATTAATTTAGCAAGTGTAGATAAAAACAACCATTTACCCTCTTTTCTTTTTAACTAAAAATTAAATTAGCAAAAGTAGATAAAAACAACCATTACCCCTTTGTTTTTAAATTTAATTTTCCAATATAATTTTTTTTAACTTTAATAAATAAAGTTTGAATTTCTTTACCCCCTTCTTGTTATATGTCTAAATATTTTTGTTTAGGGGTTCTGCTTAGACCTAGGTTTTACATTCACTAGGTTGGGCGACATTGTTTTTAGGGACAATTTGTTTTTAAACTTTACTTATCATATCATTCATTTTAAGGCTGACTAGGTCCTAAGGAGGCATAGTTTTCTAGGCACTAGGTTTATTCACTTACTAGTTAAAATTGCGACGTGCCCTTCAGGACCCACTATGTGATCCAAGAGTGCCACTCACCTCCTTTCATTTTCTTTATGTGATGTTCCCTTCAAGACACACTACGTGCTCCAAGGGTGCCACTCGCCTCTTTCCATTTCTTTGCACAACATGCCCTTTAGGATGCACCACGTGCTCCAAGGGTGCCACTCACCTCTTGACTGAATTTGGTAGACGTCAAACCCCTGGAGTCAATACTCCTCCAGGTGATCTTATGGGAGACTGAGGGCCTCTAAGGAATATGGACCCTACCTTATTATGTGCCCCTTAGAATCATCGTGAGCGACTGTCACAGTCTTCCCTCACGACATCTTGGGTCTTCTCGAACTAGGTAATCGTTAACCTACAGTTTGAGCCACAGCAGGAGTGCTAGTAGGCTGTGGGAGGGTTGTTGCCACACCTCTCCCTCAAAGTCTCTGGATGTCGTGCGTGACCCCTCTACTCCACATGTGAGTCTGGTTGACAAGCTATCATTAGCCTGCATCCATCAATGAATCATGTCAGCAATAATAATCAATCATCATAACATCTAATCATATGTACATATGTCACATCAAAAACATTCAAACCCCAATTGTCCACTCCCTCACTCGATCTGGAGTCTAAGGAGTTTCATTTATTCCTTTCCATACTCAATGTCCAGAGTCCGGCACACTCAGGAGAACCTAGTCATTAGCACTTGTCTATGTAAATACAACAAAATAGCATATGATCAAATCCATAATATCTCATAATCGTAATCAAAACGACCAATAGTATAATAACCCAGATCACTTGCAAGAAAGTGTGCTCAAAGAACAAGTTCGTTCAGTGTGCGCAAGAGTAGGATTTTACAGGATATGAAGGATTTTTGGAGAGTATTCCCCTTTGTGTATGAAATTTTTTCTTCAAGAATCACTTGTGCATTAATTGACCCCCTTAGTCTTCCCAGGACCTACAAAAAAATTGGCACTTACTTGCAATAAAACATGAGATAATGGAGGAAGAGAGGTGATCAGTCTCTCTTCATCTAATAAATACGTAAAAAATGAAAAATGGTGCTTATAAAAAAAATCCGAGGTGGAATAAGAAAAGAAAAAATCACTTTTTTACCTGTTGAGGAGTGTTGGCCAACTAGACTACCCAATGGTATTTTATTGATAAAATCTTCATTCAAATCCCAATATGAGTGATTCCAAAGAAATACGAGATTAAATTTATAGGGATATATCTAGTAGAAACATGTTTTAAAAATTCCATAATATTCTATGTCAAAACTTCTTAAGAACAACCTGCAAGATAGAGTTGTTTTTGAATTCTCTCCTAGACCAACAATTACTATTTTGAATATAACTTTTTCATTTGATTATGGATCAACATGATTCCAATTGGATATGAAATAATAATCATGTGTGTATCCCCATTAGAAACATGTTTTTAAGAAAATAAAGTTTATGGGTCAAACATTTCAGTGAACAACTTACGAAACATAGTTTCAAGGGTGCAAATTTAAGACAGGAAGTTGGTATTTTAGGCATAACTTTCTAATATGATATCAAAATGAAGTGATTACACTTGAATTATAAACTATATTCATAATAGAATATACATTAGGAGCATATTTGAAATGCATATCCATCAAGTCACCTAAAAATGGACTGTCCCAACTCTGTCCCTTAATTTCCTGCTTGACACCTAGTGTGTATTTTGGCCACAATTTCTTCGTTTGATACTCAAATTGAAAAATTCAAGATGGGTTAGGAATAGATTTCAAGGGATACTTTAGAGATAAATAGGTTTTAAAAATGATATTGTATGATCCCCCAAAGTAGGAATGTCCCAACTCTATTTTTAGTAAGATCAATGATCCAATTGCCACAAAACTCCATTCAATAAGCTATTTATTCCAAATGGTGACCTAGGTATGAGTGATTTTTTTATTGATGTAATCCTTAATGTAAAAAACACTCAAATAAAAAATTGTAAATACTCATAATTTTCATTATGAATGATAAAAGATTTGTATCAAATGGGAAAATTGTACACCCAAGATCAAGAGAAAAAGGAGATCAAGTATTTAGTTCAAAAATGTGATAATGAAATTGAGAAAATGAGAGATTGACATAACCACCATGGGAGTTCGACGGAATCCACAGAGTGTCTCATTATCCATGATAAATTCCACATTTTTTTATGAAATTGAGATTATTGTATGATGAGGGGTGTGAAAATTTCAATGACACTAGAACCATCATCAAGTTTTGACCAATCATGTATTTTTCATTATTCTTAAGAGCAAAGAGACAATGTACCAGTAAAAGCAATCAACAATGAAAAATAAAGGTTCAACAGGTAGAATGGGAGGGAAAGGAGACGATAGAAAAAAAGGATTCCATAAAGAAGAAGAGGAAGAGAAATGATGCAAGAGACAAGAGGGGAAGAAAGATAAAGTGGAGAAGATGGAAAAGAGTGAAAAGAATAAAAGATTGAACATGGAAAAAGTAGGAAGAAGATGAAACTAAGAACCAAATCAACCCATGAAATTATACATCATGATGCAAATAATGGAAATTAACCATACCTTATCATCAAGCTTGAAGGCTTCTACTTCCCCTTGCACTTTCTTCAATAAAATTTTCATTCACCATTTCCTTATTCCTCTTGCCAACCTACTCAAGAATACATATAGATCCTTTGGCATTTACTCTGATTGGTATTCATTCTAACAAGAGTAGTTATCATTGGGTAAGCTAGCTTACTGCATTATTGTCTTTTCCCGTTATACATTGTACCACTTGATGAGTATTTTTGGTGGATCCATTGTTTTAAATACAACACAAAATAGAGACATGAAGCCATTGTATTCGGAGTTGCATAAATGTTCAACCATTGGTATCGTATCAACATTCCAATGTCGGTGTTGAGGTATCATATCCAATGTTGCAACAATGCAGGCAGTGATGCTCCAGTCGCGGTAGCACTTGTAACATGTTTTTCGACTTGAAAAAGAGATTAGTACAATGATCGACTCTTACAACACTAGGTGTTTTTTGGAGTTCTTTCATTTTATTCTACAATCCTTAAAAAAATAAACACACCCCACAAGTTGAAAGGAAACACATGCTAAAAAACATTATAAATGCACACTTATCAAAACAAAAAAAATAAATGAAATCAATAATAGAAATAATATTGCACCATTAACATTTCCTCGACAACGGTGCCACAAAAGGTGGTTCCTTTTAATCACCTTTCTAATTTCTCATAAAGACAACTAAAAATATTGTTCATTTAATTATCAATTTGGGGTTTGTATGGAACTTGCAAACTGTCATGCACTGTATATGTAGGAACAACTATTATTTATGTGTTGTAGTCATAGTATCAATGATTACTTTTGTAGTAAGAGTATAAACATTTCTCAAGCTATGAAAAAGTTCTATAGAAATCCATAGTTACAGGAATTGAAAGCACACTTTTGCAGAAAATTAAATATCACACTTGCAACAAAGTAAATGTCATGCATTTCGAAAATGAATAAAACATGCTCAAAAATGAAACACATTGGTTGCGGGTATCAGGAGTATGAAGCAACTGTCTCTCAAATAAGCCTCGACAATCTAATTCTAGGAACAAACACTTGCTTGAAAATAAATACATAAGCTGCATAGATATCAGAAGTATGACTCAATTGTCTCTCGAAGAAACCCCAACTATGTGCAATAAAACTGATTGCAGAATTGAAACTCTAAATTATTCTTGCAAAAATTGAAATTCACACCACGCTTGTCGAAAATAAATCACGCATGCTGAAAGGAAATTGATTATCTACTTGATGGAAAAAAAATTAACTAATTCCTTGAAATCAGAGCCTAATCCTTGCTAATATGATCCTTGGCATTACCAAGACCAACAAATATAGTCATTGCATTAAGCACAGTTAATCAATGGCATAAAAGAATGCAACCCAATATAAAATGCATTTATTAGAAACAAATGAATAAATGAAATCCAACATGAATACTTAATTGCATAAATATATATAAAAACAACCTTGCATTAGTAATCTAATTACATAAACACGTTGAATCAAGAAACTAGTTACATAATTAAATTAAATAAATCCTACGTGAATTCATAATGAAATTACACAACAAAAAATCAAAGAAACCATCTAAGCTAGACGATACTATGTTATATTGGAGTGTGCCATGCCTCCATAGAACAAAGTGTTGATATTATTCTATATCAACATAAATTAATTAAATTAATTAAGCTAATTAAAAGAAATCAATCTGTTATAAATATGAAAAGGAAATAAATCAATTGAGTTAATTAAGTCACACACTACAAAAATTATAAAACTACAATTAAAATAAAAAATCAATAAATCATTCCATTGTCATTCAAACATTGCTCTAAGAGTTCTCCTCGAACGATGGAGAGAGTGCACTCTTTTGTACATAAATTTAATGAAAACTAGAAATAACAAATATCTAAATAAACCCACTTATGGATTTAAGAAATCCATAGTGGTTACAACAATTTCCTAAATAACGAATAGTTTATATGATCCTTGATAACAATTAGTAAATAATAAATAACTCCGGGATATTTTTCTAACAATTAGCAAACAATAAATAACTCCAAGATCTTTTTCCCAAGAATTTTTAGGTTCTTGGTTAACCACTAAAACTAATCTTGTTAATGATTACAAGATTGTTTCCATATCCAAAATGGTGTAACATCCCTCTCTTGCGTGCCTACATGACTTGACTTATTCTCTGAGGACACTTGCATAAAAGTAATCTGATTTAGTATATGATTGTCTATTTCACTTATGGATTATTATGATGATGTTTTGGGTATGGTGATATGTTATTTGATTATATTTGTATCAACAAGTGTTCTTGATTGGTTTCTCCTAAGTGTGCATGAATTTGGACAGATTGAGGATGCCGATGGCATTGATGGACCTCCTTGGACTTTGGATCGATTCAAGGAGTGGAATTTTTATGGTTTGAGTATTTTTGTTATTGCATATGTGACATATGGCGGGTATATTATGATGTTGATTATGGATCGCTGACACATTTCATTAATGGATGTAGGTTGACAATTGCTTGCTAATAAGACTCACATTTGGAGTAAAGGGGTCATTAATGGCAACCAGAGATATTGAGGGAGAGGTGTGGCAGTAACCCTGCCACATCCTACTAGCACTCTCGCCATGGCTCGAACTATAGGTTAATTATTACCTATTTCGAGAGCTCCACTATGTCGTGAAAGTAGACTGATATAGTCTCTCATGAAGATTATAAGGGGCACACAATAAGGCAGGTTCCTTATTCCTTAGAGGCCCTTAGTCTCCCACAAGGTCACCTAACAAAGAATTGACTCCAAGGGCTTGATGTCTACCAAAATCATTCAAAAGGTAAGTGGAACCCTTGGAGCACGTAGTGTGTCTTGAAGGGCACATCGCATATATGGAACATGAATAAAGGCAAGTGGCACCCTTGGAGCATGTAGTGTGTCTTGAAGGGCACGTCGTGGTTTTAACACTAGTGAGTCAATGAACCTAGGTACCTAGAAAACAATATCTCATTTTGACTTGGTCAGCCTTAAATTAATTATGTATGAGTAAAGTTTATTAATTATAATTTCCCTTAAAAACTATTTTGCTAAGCCTAATTGAAATTAGAGCATAGTTCTAATCGGCAGTATAAGGAATAAAACTAATTAATCAATTAATTAAGGGGGGATGAAGAAAAATAAAATTTAAAAATTAAAGGAGAAAGAATTTATCCAAAAAAAAATGAATTGCTGCTATGTGCGAAACTTGCTAATTTAGAACTTAGAAAATGAATTGTTGCTATGTGCAAAACTTGCTAATTTAGAACTTAGACCAAAAAGGGGAAACTTAATTACAAAAGGAATGTGGAACATAGAAAGGAATCTAGTTTAGAGAACTTTCCAAATTTGAACTCAACTAGGATTTAAGAAAGGCACCAGTCATTAAGGGAGTGTGAGAGAATAAAGGGAAATCGAGGAGCATTTTTAGAAACACTTTTAGGTGGGTGAGGGAAATTGGAAAATCAATTTAATTAATTAATGAAATTTTGGTGCAACTAAGGGATTGGGTGAAAAGTGTATGTGGGAGAATATTTCCTAAATAATATTTTAATAAAACTAATTTAATGTGCAAATGGGAAGGTCACTAAGAAGAAATATATAAAAGGAATGGCAGAGAAGAGGAATGGATGACAACTGGTAGGCATAAGGTTACGATGCCAAATTTTTCTTGATTGATTTTTCTTGTGGGAGTTGGGATACCTAGCTCGAATAGAGAGTGGTAGCTCGACCTTGCAAGGTGAGCTAGGAGATAGCTTTCTTTGGTTCATGTGCATATCCCCTTTACGGTTCGGGGGGCTAAGGGGGAAGAATATTACCCGTAGCGTTAGTTGGGAGGTACCAGTGAGGTCTTAGTGGTTAGCATGTAGGAGCCGGACGGAGTGAAACTATGGGAGTACATCCTCACTTTGTCGTCGTCGGTTGAGGTAATTCTGTTAAAGTTGTTAAATGTATTAAGATTACATTTTATACTTGTATGAATGGTTATGGTATTCAGAAGAAGATTTCATTGCAACAAGTTTTCCTTTCATATGTATTGCTACAGTAATTGTAACTGATTGATTAGCATAATCTTAGTTTATAATTGCACTCTGATAGAAGAGGAAGAAACTCTGATGATCACGTGAAAGGAAGGGTCTCGCCCCATAGGACAAGTACCTGCAGACCCACTCCCAACCAAACCAAGGTGGAGTGTGTGGCTCTCTGGTGCAACCTGGGTCGACATGAGCATCGTGCTAACAAAACGAACTCCTGGGTCCCATGGCAAGCTTGGAAGTTTATCACTTCCAATCTCCTCTACTTTCTCATGTGTGAAGCTAATCACTGTCAGAAGCCCTCTGTGCTCATCTATTGTCACCTGGTCTATGATGCTCACCATCACGCACCAAGTCTCAACTGTCTGTCTAACATAGTCCACCTCTGACTTGTTGTATGTCATAAAAGTACTCCTATCATGAAGTCTCGGCCTACTCACTCTCCATGCCCTCAACCACGACCTAGCCCTCCTTATGCTGTTGTCTATGATAAAAGTGTCAGGACGGGCTAATAGAAACATCTGTAGCTGACTGTAGGACTGAAAGACGTCACATGCTTTGGTCAATCCAAAGGATTCGACCAGAAGCTCGTCCATCGGTATCCATGATAATTGATCGCTTGTAGTCATCACTAAACCCCAATCATCAAGTACAATTGGAAGCAACTCCTCCAACTGCTGGTAAACCACTCTCCATCTCCCCTCACCCAGGCAACTGCTAAAATGGTGAAGGTGAGGTCTCAAAATCATATGCTGTTGCAAAGGAGTAGCACCTGCATGCTCCCCTAAGTGTGTCTTATCCATGCCAGGCAGTACACCCCTCTGAATCCCACCATACATCTCAACATGTTTATGTGAGCTACCCCTCATCACTGTATGCTCTGGCATACTCCTGTCATCTCCCGCAAACTCATGTTGCATCACAGATTCTGGGCGTACGGCTAGATCAATCTCTATATGGAGATCAACCACTCCCAAGACACAAATGGAAGTGTCCCCCATCAACTGGTGTTCCTCTACTAGATCATCAACATCCTTCGTCAACATGATTGACTGATACATCTGAGTGTCCACTAAGACAGATGAAGTGGATCTCTGATGGATCTCCTCAGGAGACTCATATGTCCTAGACTCTGATTCTTGAAGGGTATTTGTGTGCCTCTCAAGAATCCCTGAGTGCTCTCCAACTCCTGCTCCCTCAGAGCCTCATGATACATCTCACCAACCCTCAGTAGATAATCCCTGTCTGTCAACAACTACTGGTAGTCAGTCCTCATCACAGATACTCTCTCCCGGAGAGTGTGAAAATCATCCATGGAAAATCCTCCATCTGAGCTACCCTGTGCCACTGATGCTCTCCAACGATAATCTTCCATCACTGCATGCATGTCATCAATACATCTAGTGGCTGCCATGATCATAGCCTCACTAACTCTCAATTGTGTTGCTACGTGGTGTGAGTCTTGATCATGGTCATGCTGAGGTGCCATCTCAGACCCCTCAATGCTAGTGTCAATCCTGCTAGTGTCAACTCTGGAATCCCCAAAAACACCCTCTGCATAAGATGTCATGTTGAACTGTCCACTGTCTCCTGTGTTTCTGGGTACTCCTATATGCCACTGCATCCCATCACTAGATGCCATCTCCCCCTGACTCGCACTGTATCATGTATGAGCAGTTGTATCCTCCTGTGCACTCAACCTGCTACTATCCTCTATGCCTGGATCCCATATAGTTGTGTCCAGACACGTGCTATGGTCATCCTGACTGCTAAAGAGTGCATCCTCATCAATGCACGCCAATCCTAGAAGTATGTGCTCCATCTTTCTATCAGCCTCTGCAACCTGCTCAACCAATGGAGTCTCCAATAGTTGTGACTCCATATCCTCTAGCTGACCTGTATGTGTCAGGTCAACTCCCTGTACGTCCTGTACCTCCTCCTGGACCTGTGGGTCTACCTGTCCATGGTGTGCATCCCTCACACTATGCTCATCCATCATACCTGTCATGCCACTGATCTCCTCATGTGACGTGGCTGTCATGGGTGTCTGAACAGGTGACAGATGTGCCACAACCCCCATAGGAAGCTCATCATCTCTAGGTGCTAACATGTGTGACTCCTCACTAGTGTCACCACACTGTTGAGGTGTAAGGTCATCAATGGTATGTGATATTTCTGCTGAGACACTGGTGCTATCATCCTATCCATCTAGCTACCTATCCACTACACAAGGGCCATCATCCTTCTCAAGCATGCAAGCATCACTAGCCCCTGTGCAAGAGTCATCATCACTATCCTCTGAGGTAGAGTCACTATCACTAGCCCCTGTGCAAGAGTCACTATCATCATTCGACTGCTCTGAATCAACATCTGTCGCTCCATCCACACACACCCCATCATCACTGTCATGGTGCGCCTCAATAGTGTGCTTCTTACCCTTACCCCTACACCTATGATCTAGTTCC
>JZKD02S2413848.1:89006-100198 GCA_000966675.3 Picea glauca
ATTAAATCACTTTAATTAATTAATTAACCTTTTTACCTATGAAAATCTCCTTATCTCTCCTTGTGGCTTCCCTGGCCACTGAAAGTCACTTCTAGCCATCCCATCCTATAGTGTTGCTCCTCTCGATTCCAATGAGCTATTACACTGAGAGGTTCCTCCAAGCAATGTGCCCAAATGCCCTCTTCATTGATTTTAATTAACTTATAGCTCAAAATAGTCAAAATCATGGAAATCGTCGGAATGGAACGAAACCAAAGCCAACCTGTGTGGAATGGCTCATAATGATGGAATATGATGATAAATTCCAAATGGACCCCACAATGCCTCTCAAATACCCCTGTACTCGCTATAACATCCATCTAGCTATTCTAGTCAACATAAGTCTTTGCCCTATGATGATGTCCCAAAGTGGGGACATTACAGGGTCCACAGCGTGCCCTAGCTAGTATTGGTCGCATTCATGGAAAATTCTAGAAGATTAAGTTCCCGAGTTCATGAATGTCACTGATGGCTCATCTATCGAGGCATAGATGGAGAGCAAGGCGATGTGCTTCACGCTTCGTAGTTACGACCTCTAGCACAAAGGTCCACATGGTGGTATTTGGATAAAGGGGAGTGCTCTTCTATGGTAGAGGATGCTCCTACCTCAACTAAACCTGGTTGTCAAAGCCATGTTATGGAAAAAATTTGAGGAACATTTCTAGTAGAAGTGATTTTCAAAGGAATTCATTAAGCACCAGCTTGATGAGTTCAGCGCCTTACGACAGGGTGGTCGTATGGTGTCAGATTACAAGACCAGATTTTGGAGCTACTCCGATATACCCCACATCTGAACACGAAGAAGATAGAGGTCAACAAGTTCATGTTCATCCTTAACTCAAGTTTTTCGCAAAGGCAGGGATATAAATTCCTCGAACATTGCATGACGCAGTCCAGTAGGCCTCATAGATGGGGAATAATTGACCTTGGAATTCAGGGCAGGAACTCCTTCAAGACCGTCTAGACTGATGACATTTGGTGCGTAGCAGCATTAGACGCTAACCATGCAAGGCATATTGGTATCAAGATATGCCTATAAAACCCTTGTTCTAGAAACCATGACAATAGGTTCCTCTGCAGAACACCCCCCCTACAGGGGACTACCGCATCAGCAGTGGTAGCTGTTGGACCTGTTCAGCGGAACAGACCAGGGTTTCAGTCTGGTGGGCTAGTGGCTCTACTTCGGGGACCAGGAGTACTAGACCGAAGATCGGATGCTGGCATGTGGAGAAGCACATCACCAGCGCAACTGTCAGGTTAGGAGGGCTAGAGCATCCAGATCAACAGGACCCACTACAGTTGGAGATTTGGGCGAGGCCCATAGGATTCACACAACATTGAATAACCTCCAGAATGAGCACCAGTCCACGATGCTCGAAATGTCCAACATAATCGTCGACCAAACTTTTGGTTTGGATAGAACTAGGTACTACAAAAGAGCATACTAAAGGAAGCAATCTAAATGAAATCTTAGCATTGAACGATAAGGTCATGACGAAAGGATTTTAAGGACCTTCCTGTGGCACCCATACTACTGACGTGTTTCAAGAAAATTACTAGGTTTTTCACCTAAAGGAGAGATGGAATTTTACCATCAACCTAGAAACCTGGAACTGAACCGATAGCAAGAACGCTTTATCGGATGTTGAACCCAAAGTTATAGGATTTTAAAATGAAACTGAAGGAGTTGTTGGACCTAAGAATTTTACGTCCAAGGGTGTCACCTCTGGGTGCACCTATTGTTCTCATACAGAAGAAAATGGGTCGTGGAAGACTCTGTATTTGATTACTGCCTTTGAACGAGGAAACGATCAAGAACCTGTACCTTTTTCCAATTATATACAATTTTCTTGAGCAAATGAAGGGTGTGATGGTGTATTCAAGACTGATTGAATATCAGGTTATCGCCAATTATGAATTAAAGAGGAATATATTCCTAAAAGCGCGATCAAAACGCGGTTCGGACACCACGAATTTATCGTAGGTCATGGGGACGGGAAACCACCCCAGGGGTATTCATGAGCTTGATGAAAGGGGTGTTCTGTGAATACATGGACAATTTTGTTCAAGTATTCATTGATGACTTGTGATATATTCTCGGATGATGAAAGATCATGATGAAATTTTACGTTTGGTACAATAGTGTTGCGAGAGAACAAACTACGGGAAGCAGTCGCAATGCTATCGAGGATTCATTGCTTAGGGCATGTTATCTCCAACAAAGGTATCATTGTGGATCTAGCAAAGGTGGAGGCTATTAGGGAATGGCCTTCCCTGACGAATGTACCAGAGGTATGTAGCTTCATGAGTTTAGCTAGATATTATCGACGGTTCGTTGAAGGTTTTGAGGATAGAAAATCCAACAACAAAATTGCAAAAGAAAAACAAAAATATGTGTGGACCTAGAAATGTGCAGAGACATATCAAAGGCTCGAGGAGTGGTTGATGACAATGTCGATACTAAAAATACTCGATAGGGACAAGGACTTCTTGGTGTGCACAAATGCATCCAAGGAAGGCTTAGGATGAATTTTGATGCAAGGCAATAGAGTAACCACTTGCATCTCAAGGAAATTGAGAAGGCATGTGGAGAGATATGCAACACGTATTGGGGAGAGGTTGGGCTTTAGGTATGCCTGGAAGGTGTGCAGAAACTCATGTGGAGAGATATGCAACACATATTGGGGAGAGGTTGGGCTTTAGGTATGCCTCGAAGGTGTGCAGACACTATCTAACTAGATTAAAATTCGAATAAAAAAAATTCACTATGGAATGGAGCAGTTTTATGCAAGGTGACTTGAACGTGCAACAAAGGCATTGGTCAGAACCTCTTAATGAGTATGATTTTTATTACATACATAAAAGGAACAAAGAACATAGTGACAGATGCATGAGTCAGAGACCACACATATTTTTGGTGATACCTCTTCAAACCAATCTACGTGAAAAGATTCTAACTACAAAGCGACGATGACTGGTATAAAGAGGTTAAGGATTTTTTCGAGCAAGACACCATGTTGGTACCAAAATTTGAGGGATTTACTATGGACAATGATGGATTAACAAGATACAATAACTGGATTTATGTACTGCCCAACGACGAAATGAGAAGTTTGATCTTAAAATAATCCCATAGAGTAGTGTACATGGCTCATCCTCGAGTCACGAAGATGAGAATAGACCTTGAACCCTTATTCTTCTAGAAGGGAATGAAGGCGGACCTAGTCAACTATGTGGCGAGATGTCTAGAATTTCAGCAAGTGAAGGTTGAACATATACCTCTGGCCAGATTACTACATCCACATGCTATTCCGGAATCGAAATGGGAGGCCATTTCGATGGACTTCATTGTTGGATTATCATTGACGGCAAGGAGGAATGACTCGATTATCGTGGTAGTTTACACTCTGACGAACACTGCACATTTTATCCCTGTGCATACGACGTATCAGGCACCAATCATAGCTAGATTTTTTATCAGTGAGATAGTGAGACTACATGGCGTGCCTAAGAGGATCGTATCTGATCAAAGATCAGTGTTTATATGACGATTTTAAACTAGTTTCCAAGCGGTCTTGGGAACCCGACTTAACCTTAGAACTGCATATCACCTAGAGACAGACGGGAATATAGAACAAACCAACCAAACTTTGGAAGGTTGTGTTACATTTGCATGTGTTGGACCAACAAAAACGTTGGGAATAGTTCTTTCCACTGGTAGAGTTGGCTTACAACAACAACTATCAAAGAACCATTAAGATGGCACCATTGAGTTTCTTTATGGGCGACCATGTCGTACGTCTTTGAGTTTAGATCAACTCGAAGATGGGGTCCTGGTAGGACTAGAAGCGATCCAATAATTGAAAGAACAAATACAAATGATATGAATAGGGATGGAAGAAGCAGAGGATCGATAGAAGGGTTTTCCGATGCGCATCGCGTCGACCATAATTATGTAGGCCTATCAGCTAGCCGTGCCTCATTGTTTGAGGCGTTGCGCGATATTTTTCTTGTATCTGTTGTGACATTATATCAATGATCCTACGCATGTGATTGACTTGAGTTCCTTCCGGGTGTCGGATGAGGGTGCCCTCATAGCAGAGCCAATCCGCATTCTAGACCATCACATTCGATAGCTATGACATTGAACAGTCGATTAGGTCAAGGTATAGTAGGAAAATGATAGTCCACAGTCGACTGAGGACGCATACGATATGCGTCAACAGTTTCCATTTTTGTTTGATAGCTAGACATTTAGATATTGTCAGATACTTTAATTCTGCACTTATGTACTGTGAAACTTCAGGACGAAGTTTAAAACAAGAGGGGGTGTGTGTAACATCCCACTCTTGCGCGCCCACATGACTTGACTTATTCTCTGAGGACACTTGTGTGCAAGTGATCCGGTTTATTATATGATTTTCTATTTCACTTATGGATTATGATGATGATGTTCTGGGTATGGTGATATGTTATTTTATTATATTTGTATTAGTAGGTACTATTAACTAGTTTCTCCTAAGTGTACGGGACTCTAGACAGATTGAGGATGTCGATGGCATCGATGGACCTCCTTGGACTCTGAATCGAGTCAGGGAGTGGATAGTTTATGGTTTGAGTACTTCTATTATTGCATATGTGACATATGATGGGTATATTATGATGTTGATTATGGATCGCTGACACATTTCGTTGATGCATGCAGGCTAACGATTTCTTGTTAATCAAACTCACATTTGGAGTAAAGGGGTCATGCATGAAAACCAAAGATATTGAGGGAGAGGTGTGGAAACAGCCCTACCACATCCTGCTAGCATTCCATCATGGCTTGAACTGTAGGTTAATGATTACCTATTTCAATAGATCCACGATGTCATGAGGGCAGACTGAGACAGTCCCTTACGAAGATTCTAAAAGGCACGCAATAAGCCAGGGTCCTTATTCCTTAAAGGCCCTTAGTCTCCCACAAGGTCACCTAACGAAGTATTGACTTCAAGGGCTTGACGTCTACCAAAATCAGTCAAAAGGCGAGAGGCACCCTTGGAGCATGTAGTGCGTCTTGAAGAGCACATTGCATAAATGAAGCATGAATAAAGGCGAGTGGCACCTTTGGAGCACATAGTTTGTCTTAAAGGGCACGTTGCGGTTTTAACATTGGTGAGTCAATGAACCTAGGTACCTAGAAAACAATATCTCATTTTGACTTGGTCAACCTTAAATTAATTATGTATGAGTAAAGTTTATTAATTATAATTTCCCTTAAAAACTATTTTGTTAAGCCTAATTGAAATTAGAGCATAGGTCTAATTGGGGGTATAAGGACTAAAACTAATTAATCAATTAATAAAGGGGGGATGAAGAAAGATCAAACTTAAAAATTAAAAGAGAAAGAATTTATCCAAGAAAAAAAAATTGTTGCTATGTGCGAAACTTGCTAATTTAGAACTTAAACCAAAAAGGGAAAACTTAATTACAAGAGGAATGTGGAACATAGAAGGGAATCTAGTCTAGAGAACTTTCCAAATTTGAACTCAACTAAGCTTTAAGAAAGGTGTCAGTCATTAAGGGAATGTGAGGGAATAAAGGGACATCAAGGAGCATTTTTAGAAATGTTTTTAGGTGGGTGAGGGAAATTGGAAAATTAATTTAATTAATTAATGACATTCCGGTGCAACTAAGGGATCGGGTGACAAGTGTACGGGGAAGAGTATTTCCTAAATAAATTTTTAATAAAATTAATTTAATGTGCAAATGAGAAGGTCACTAAGAATAAATCTATAAAAGGAATGGCAGAGAAGAGCAATGGATGACGACTGGTAGGCATAAGGTTACGCTGTCGTATTTTTATTGACTGATTTTTCTTGTGGGAGTTGGGATACCCAGCTCGAATAAAGAGTGGTAGATCGACCTTGCGAGGCAAGCTGGGAAATAGCTTTCTTTGGTTCGTGTTTATGGCCTCTTTGCGGCTCGGGGGGCTAAGGGGGGGAAGAGTACCCCTAGCGTTGGCTGGTAGGTACTAGTGAGGTCTCAACAGTTAGCAAGTAGGAGTTAGATGGAGCACAATTGTGGGAGTACATCTTCACCTCATCATCGTCGGTTGCGATAATTTTGTTAAAATTGTTAAATGTATTAAGAATAAATTGTATACTTGTATGGATAGTTACGGTATTCCAAAGAATATTTCATTGCAATGAATTTTCCTTACATATGTATTGCTACAGTGATTGTAATTGATTGATTAACTTAATATTAGCTTATAATTGTACTCTAATAGAAGAGAAGGAAACTCTTTTGTATATATATACACATGGGAAGATCAGTTGAGTTAGTGATGGTATTAAATTTCATTTCAAAATTTGTATGAATGTATGTTGTCAATTGGATTCATTGAGAAGTTAAGTATATCAAGTATCGGTTGTAATTGAACTAGTATTTCATGATATTGCTCATGCCAAACAATTGGGATCGGTTTTGTGTAAACAGTAGATTGTGTCATCTTGAATCCTTGATGCATGTTTAAGATATGCTTAAGCCTGATGCCATTCCTTTACCCAGCGTGATTTCTCTCTCTCTCTGTGTGTTTTGCTGGATGTATATTTCATCCTTACCTCAGCATTAATTTTGAACTTTCACCCAACTATCCAAGACTTATTACAATGAATCAACCCTTGAATGTTATGTGTTCTAGGTCTTCATTCACTCAGAAAACCATTTCTCTTACACCTGGCGTTTTGCATTTATTTTTCTAACTCAGCTAGAATTCTCTCTCTCTAACAATGTTCTTACTTGTTCCATGCCGCTTGTAATATTACTTGTTCCATGCCGCTTGTAATATTCAGTAAATGCACCTTCGTTTTTACACAGTAAATGTATGTTTTACCCAACCATTGATTTTTCCCCTCACTGGCAAGTCTTGTTTACACAGTAAATTCATCTTTTACACAGCTTTTCGTTTTTCCTTTCTCACAGGCCTTTCATTTTTACCGTAACTCGTTTTTCCTTGCCCAGCCATTCGGTTCTACCCAGATTCGTTCTCATCTTTTGCACCGAAAAAGGGCCTCTCCCTGGCACCTTTCCCTTGAACGTTTACCTCTGCCCAGCCCTTTGGTATTGCCTCTGCCCACGCTGGAAGGAGGAGGGTCAGTACCACCTCTGCGCTCCATGAAGACTGGTCGCGCGAATCTCTCAGCATTTATCTCAGCGTGTATTTTTTCTCCTTTAAAAAGGGGGCAGCGTATCCTTTCGTGTAGTTGCGCCTCCCCGAAATTTAGCTCTGCCTACTATTCAGGATTACCCATCGCATCATCCTCTTCAGGCACCATAAGTTCATTCGATTGCTTTCAATGGCAGACATCGGATGTGTGGTGAACTGCTGAGATGGCATCCTTCGCTTTGAACGGAAACCAGACAGTCATGGTCGTTGTTGGGACCGTTCAGACCTCCTTTTGTTAAACCCCAAAGGGGAATTTATTCCAAACCCTCAGGAATTACTTCATGAACAGGGATTTCAGTGCTAATTTCCAGATTTTGGGCTTGAATCTCGTTACTGTAGTGATACCCCATTAGACGATTTCCCTTATTTTGGTTGTGTCTTCTCTAGCATGGTGCGTTGTAGTGATTCAATCTCTAACTAGCACAGCCTCTAACTCGCCGCTGGTGAACGCCGAAAGGCGGTTTATGGCTGTTAAACTTTTGACTGGCGAATGCTAGTGATTCCAGCACAGAAACGCGGTCATCTTAATATCTTAATATTTTTTAATCAGGTAGACGTGGCAATAAGTTAGTGAACATCATAATTTTTAAACACGATTAGATAAATGTAAAAAAGTAAACATATAAACTGATGTCTTTATAACAGCTCGAAAGTTAATGGATGAAATCAGAGCCATTCATTTATTGTGACGACTAAAAATATTCTAGACATATTTAATCTCGTCCATAAAAAAACGTATTAAGAACTAAAAACCTATTAAATGTGCCCATTATCAATAGGTGTACCATATTTAGCATGATCTCCTTGAAAGGTTGTTTTTATTCTCCTTGACGAACTTATCCAGGAATGTAAAAAAAAAATCCCTTTACCTTAAATTACTCTAGAATTTGTTGATGCCTTATTGGTTCAATGGATTGTAACGCACCTTAATTTACCGAGGTTAATATCGCCTGGGGTGATTGTTAGTTTCGTAAGAGTTTTATGGTTCAGTTTTCAAATCCCAATGTCAAATGTTATGTCGAGGTAAAGTGTTAGGTTAAATGAGTATAAATTAAATGTAACTCCTTGTTGAATTTTTAATAACGATGTTTACTATCTAATTCTAAATGATGGAGTTGTTGACTTTCTTATTATGGACCTTAGGTGATAATTACCCCCTTTTCCCAAAATTTATCCCTTCACTACCTTACACGCTTGTTGTTGTTGACGATAAAGTTTAGTGGAATACCATGTTACTCCATTAAATGGAGTTGTTGTTGATTAATTGAGTAAATAGATTCCCTTGCACCTTGAAAATAAAACCAATGATTGCTTATGCGCCATGAGTTTAAACCGAGACTTCTTTTGCGCTACTAAAATGATGAAATGGTGTTAGTGGCGTTGATAGTTATCTTGTGCCTCGTAGATAGATTGATTATTACCGTGCACCCTGAGAATTAGAGTGGATGATTACACATACGTAAATAATATCATGATGTATTGTTGATTTAGTAAGTGATTAATCACACGTTGAACTTAATAGATTCTACTTCATCTTTGAAATATGTTGGGGGATAGTTTCCTATGCGATTGGGTTTTTGCGTGCTTGAATAATGATGATTTATGTTTAATTAAGAGATTAATAATAAATGTTTGCATCGAGTTATGCTGATTTTTTATTTACCTGGTAGTTAGATCACATCCAGATCTTAAAAATAAAGTGATTACACTTGCTCCTTAACTCTTGTTGTCATTGAAGGATGAAGTTTTTACTTTCGATTTCCACTTTGAATTTAATGTTGATCATCTTACGTCATGACTAAGTTGATAATTTACTCTTGTGTCCATTAAATTATTGTCGATTGATTGAGTATATAGATCTTGACGCACCGTGAAATATTTGATAAACTACTCTGGCGCAACAATTATGAAAGTGAATTTTTAGGTCAGTGGATTACCCGCATGCCTTGAAGTTTAGTGGATGTTTGTTTTTACGCCTTGAAACAATTGAAGTTGATTACATTGCACTTTAGCTTGTGACATTGTATGATTGATTTAGTAATCAAGTTAACTTGCGCCCTTGGATTGATGTAATATATGACGGTTTAGATCTTAGACTTTTGCGCATGAATTTTAATGTAATGTATAATGGTTTTGAAATTGTTTATCTTGCGCCTCGAATTATGTTGATGAATAGGTGTTGGGATTGATTGCACTATGGACTAAGTTGAGGTGTAAATGTTACGCCTTAGTTTACTAGTGTGCTTGTCACAAGTTGTTGCATGATTTCCTTATGATTGGATCGTTGCGCGCATGACTGATAAGTGAATATGTTAATTTGGCAAATGGATTATGTTCTTACCTTGAAAATGATGTTTCTTATTGTAATTTGATGACTGATTTTATCACATGCCCAAAAGTTAAGAGGGTACTTTTTTGCGCCTTGAATTATGTAGTTGTTGGATTGATTTAGTATGTAGATTCTCCTGCGTCATGAAATTTCATGTTACATGTGTGGTTTTTGAACGCTATAGCGCCTTGATGATCCTTGGATGTTGTGTCAATAATTTTGCCATTAATTATGGTGTGTAGTTCCTAACGCAAAGAAAAAAATATTACTTGTTGTATTGTCACTTTTGTTGTCGTAACGACGTGGTCGTTACAAATGGTTGTTGATGGTCCAAATCCATGGTAGGTGTTGATGGTTGAAGTTGGAATTTTGTGGATTTGAAAATTCGTACATGGAGTTTCGATGATGTTGTTACTGTGAGTAACAACAAACATGAGTAACAAAAAATCATAAAAACTTAATTTCTCAAAAAGTATGACCTTGGTTGTTGAGATATTTTGAGGATAAGCATATTTCGACTCAATAATGCCTCATACAAGAAATCTCAAGTACCCACATCATGAATATTTAGTTGTAGTAGTAACAACAGTGACAACGTAGGAGTAACATCAGTGACAACTGGTTCTGCAATAATCACAAATTCAACTATATTTCAAAGATAAATGCAAGATACATTATTTCTCTAATTTTTAACCATAATTCATATGAAATACTAAAGAAATGCAATGGAAAACACCTTTGTTCTAAATCCCCCATATAAGCATTAAAATAGATTAATAAGCATTAATGCAAGGTTATGGGGAAGCAAGAAGGGATTAAAAATAGGAGAAAAGGATAACAATTCCATGGCCCAACAATCATTTCCCCTATGAAATAATAAAGTTACAAAATTTTCTTTTGCAAAAAAAAGTAAGGCAACCATTGACATCAGAAGCTCTAAAGATCAAGGTTTAACCTTCATAGTAATCTCATATGTCACCATGTTAGTGAGACAACTTATATTACATGCCTTCTCCTTTGAACAATATATGTAAATGGAAGATGGTGCATATGTGTCGCTTCAAAAAGAAAGAAGAATCACATCTACAAGATTTGTCTCTTTGACAAATTACAAGTCCTCGCATATCAATATACTTCTTCATTTTCCATTTCTTTTTATAAATTTGTACTCCATAGGAAAATGTGTGCATAACAAATTCCATGTTTTTATTACTCTTGTTTCAATGATGTCCATTCCTAGCTATTACATTATATTTCCAGATGATGGTAATATGCATTGCACCTAATTAGAAGCATCAAAATTGATTGTTCATGCCCTAGTCCAATTGGAAAAACGTGATCTTATCATTGTTTGGAGTCATTTTTTTGGCATTAATGACTAAGTTACATTAGTCAAACTCTTTAATCATGAATGTAAATAATTACTATTAGGTTTTTTAATTTTTTTTTTCCTTCCCAAATATGCAGTTACTATATATAGAGAAATATTTTAAATATGCATTTCATTGGAAAACAAGGAATGAATGTGTTTTCATCATTGCACAAAACAACACAATTTTACATGGCATGAAGATAGCCTAATCTGTTCCCATCTATATCTACAAATTCAAG
>JZKD02S2413848.1:102194-113072 GCA_000966675.3 Picea glauca
CTTTACTAAATTGAGGCTAAACAATAGATGTAACCATTGTTAGCCTCAAATTAGTAAAATATATATATATACTTTACTAAATTGAGGCTAACAATGGTTACATCTATTGTTTTAGCATAGTTTTACATTTATATTTAGAGATAAAAAAAAATTATTAGACAAGAGTTACAAGTATTCCAACAAGTTTATTTCTTAATGAACTAACCAAAAATGCACATTACTTGTAAAAACATTCATACTAAATTATATTTGCATGTTGGCCTAATCTTCTTGCTCCTTGCAAATGTGTTGGATTCCTGCACCTTCAATTTCCATTGGAACTTGATTTTGAAAGATTGTCTCAACCTCAACTCCCCCTTCATGGTTAGAGATTTGAGTTCCCTAGTTGTTTGACACCAGGGAGAGTTTATCCATCCATTGAGAAACTACTAAATCATGCAACCTGCCACATGTTTCTTCCAATGAATCTATTTGATACTTTTGAGTTAGAAGAAGTCTAAAAATGTTGGCACTCTAGGTTGCGATGGAGTGTTCCAAGTCTACCACCTTAGAGGAAAGGACCAATATAGTATTATTGTTAGCCTGGGTTATCTCATCATGTCTGTGTGAAACCCACTTAAGCTCACGGAGGTCATCACTTTCCATATCTACCCAATTGACCCTCAATTCGTGCTCTATTATCTCTAAGAGGAAGGAACCTAACACTATGTTCCCCGAGACGAGAGACTAGTTGAAGATAAACCCACCAATTCTTCTATTACGGATGGTTGGAATTGCCACCTCTCTTGAGAACAAACCAAGAAAAAAGAGAACCAAGAATAGAATGAAAATTTCCACCACATTACCAACATAAAGTCGGCGAGGAGACCACTACTTGTTTGCATCCCCCTTCCACAGTCATGCCTCAACAATTAAGTCCGGAGCTCACCATTTCCCACACCTTGAGCTTGGGCACCTTCCCTTGTCCTTCTAAACAGAGCATTCCCTTAACCAAACCACCTCTATGAAGTTGAGCTTCGATGACTCTCTCTTAGAAATAATCCCATAACGATTAGCCCTCCCTGTGCCTGTGAATTGATAAATTGTGAGTGAGTCCAACCGAAGTAAATGAGCATAGGGGCTCGCTCGCTCTTGTCTACTTGACTTGTGTGGCCTTGTGGGGTGCCCCTCGGAGTTGAAATTCATTAATTGCCATTAAACAATGGATTTGATCGTCAACACCACCCATTGATATTCAAAAATTAGGGGATTG
This sequence comes from Picea glauca, assembly GCA_000966675.3. Taxonomy (NCBI): domain Eukaryota; kingdom Viridiplantae; phylum Streptophyta; class Pinopsida; order Pinales; family Pinaceae; genus Picea; species Picea glauca. The sequence goes on from JZKD02S2413848.1 coordinate 103,447, forward strand.
TGGCTTGGAAATATTCCCCATTTTCCATAATAAGTCTGGGATTTAGTGATGTGGAAAAAATTTCCACACATCTGCTTCACCATTTAGTACCCTTCTAATGTGAAAGAGTTCAACCCTGTCAAACTGAGACAAGACCTGTTTGTTTCACGCAATGATGCCTTGAATCTTGATCCCTCCAGGATTAGACTAGGTTATCACTATTGTAATAATTATCATTGAGTCTCCAAACACAGATAATTTCCCGATTCCAATTTTCCTAGCTATGAGGAGTCCACACCATAGCGAGTATGCTTTAGCAAGATTGTCTGACGCTTTCCCCAGCCCCAGACATAATGCACAATCTTGTTTCCCATGAAATTATAAGACTCCCCACACCTACCACACCAATAAAAATGTATTCTTAATATTAATATCCTTGGAATATTAAAACCCTTTAGATATTCTTTTGTCATTCCTTGAATGATTATATGGGTTGCTATCTTCAATACAACTCAATCTTCAACTAACTCAACAAAATGGAATGTTTTATTTCTTACACTATAAGAGCATGGAAAACGACCTCCATGAACAATAAAATAGGGTGTTGGCTAAATGTTCTACCTTTTGGGATTTTTGGTCGAAATCCGACAATGTAAATCTGGACAAAATCGCTATCTTTTGTTATTTAAATTGCATTTATGAATGCATAAATAGATTCAGCGTGTTGAAAAACCCTTGGGGCACTTCGATTATACAAACTTAGTCACTCAAATCTACAGATCCACCCATTCCTCACCAAATTTCGGACAAAATCAAACGAAAAAAAAAGAAAAAAAAAATAATAATAAATAGATCATTTAAACTACACTATAAAATAGTTATGGTAGCTAATGATGGGGTTTCAAGTATTATTTAAATCAACTTCTAAAAAAAACCAACCCCACCTCCCTTGTAATGGAATAGAACATCATTGACATGAGGAAGTTTCTCAAAAGAAAATGTCAACAATGATCATGGTATCATGCTTAAAGATCCTTGGAGACCCACCCTACAAATTCCTTCGCCTGGACTTTTAATGGACAAGACACATTCCAATATGATTTTATTTGGACACGACCTGCATAAAGGCACCAAAGTCAAGGCAGTGATTACACACAAGTTGTTTCATGAAAAGAGGATTATATGATTCAATGACACTTCCATGGCTAGACTTTTCCTTTGAGAATTTTGAGTCACTGTTACCTTCATGACGAGGGTTTTCTTCCCTTTCTGGAACGGATCGCACTATGTGCCCTTTTTTGGACACCAATGGAATTGTAACAAATTGGTGAAAGGGGGAACTACGCTCTCCCTTGTATTGGTTAGAAGTCATAAAGGAATAAAATGTTATTATAAATAAACGAAAATATCTAAATATTGAACGTCCCCTCCAATTGGGACAACTCAGCACTTTGTCATCATATGGTCGAAAATCTATCTCTTATATATTTTATTCTAAAATAAAATTAATATATATCACATGAATGTTTTTTAAGCATTTTTATTTGATAAATTAAAAAGAAAAAGCATACATAACTGCAACTTTTAGGTGCCTTGTCAGTGGAACTTAGAGATGTTCTTTGATTATAAAAAGCTTAATTGTTCTATGCATAATATTATAATCGTTTTGTATATTTAGAGAAAAAAAGAAGGATTAAATTCCAATTTGGTAAACAAAAATAAAGAAAATAATTAAATTGAAAATTTTATTATTTTTAAGTAAATTAAATAATTGACTACGGTCAAATTTTGTAAATAAGGTCAACGAAAATAAACAAATCTAAGATCTAATGCTAATGAAATATTAATAAATATGAGTGCAAACTCAAATATCAATGCTTAATAAATAAATGATTATGTTCGTGTGTTATTTGCATTATGAATAAGTTGAATTGTATTTATGTATAAGAATATTAATTGTTTTATGCATAATAATATTATTAGTGTTTTGTATATAATGATTAAGTTCAAATTTGATATACAAATTTAAGAAAAATAATCAAATTTAAGATTTATTGTTTTGTACAATGAATTAAATAAATTGTGAAATTTATTTTTCTATATAAAGTTGAGAAAAAGTGTCAAGTTCAATTTTTTTATATAAAATTGAGGAAAAATCCACCCAAGTCGGGTGACAAGGACGATATCCAATGGTGGGATTGATCCCCAAGGAGCATCACCACCTGTCATTCATGATCGCAATTAACTACCTCCTAAATGACCTCTCCTCTCTTCTTCACATGCACCATCATTCCCCTTTAAGCTATGGGTTGTCATCGTCCTTCATGTACAGCTTGATCTCCTATTTTGTACTTCCCATGCTCTTGGTTCTCTAGAATCATTCATTTTCTATTATGGATTCTACGACCCTGATTATGAATTCTCATTGATCTCGTAGTGCCCCTTCGCACCCGGATGGTCCATTTCACCACCTTCTTCCGTGGTTTCCTCGTTTTCTTTGTCCCTTTAATCTCACTCCCCTATTCATTGTTTCACTCTTAGTTTCTTTAGACCCCTTGGCCCTTACCTTGCATTGTCTCTTCTACCACCATCCTATTCCTCTTGCACCCATCGCTCACAAAATCTCACATCATTTCTCCAGGGGCAGTCGTCAAAGGTCTTCTAGCTCCCAACTCATCTATGCAATAGAGGACTCAGTGAACGCTTACCATGCCCACACCCCATGTGAAATTCATGCAGAAATTGACCTAGTTGAAGCGGACGTCAAGGTCCTCAAGCACTTCGTCTCCAACGAACATGTCTAGAATAACACTCACTCATGGGTTCGTGACCCTCGTTCCACACGAGCTAGAGATTCATGGTAGCTTAAGACCATTGATTTCTACTGGCATCTTAATATGTTAATGGGTAGAGTTATGGTAGAAAGGCACGAGGCACACCAGGAAATTATCCTCCTGTTGGACGATGTGCAACTACAAGTGAAGCTAGTGGACCACAATATTAAGTTGATGGTAGAGAAGATAGCTAGAACGGACCTGACCAACCTAGATTTTCCTCAACCTTGATTTCCTATGGTGGATGACCACCCTCCTTTAGCTTAATTCTCTCATGTTTTTTGAATTATTATATCTTTTGCTCAGTTTCATAGGCTTGGGAGGTGTAGCCCCACCTCCTTTTAGTTATCAGTATGTTTGGAAGACTCATGTTATACTTTTATCATACATCTATAATTTTTGTTACTCTCTTCTCTATAGTCTTAAAAAACAATAGTTTTTCAAGTCTATTACGCAAGAAAAATTGTTAATCTGATTTCCCTAATAACAAGCTAGTAGTAAGGTTTGTGTACAACACTTTCTTAAGATAATACAAATGTAACATTTTCTTAAGATAATAACAAACTAGTAGTAAGGTTTGTGTACAACACTTTATTAAGATAATACAAATGTACCACTTTCTTATAGTAAGGTTTGTTTACAACACTTTCTTAAGATAATACAAATGTAACAATTTCATAAGATACTACAAATGGTGTGAATAGTTAAAAAAAAATTAAGAAAAAATACAACATCTATATTAAATGTAAAACCATTGTATTAACTAGCATCATTTCAAATGCCAATATCAATGAAGAAAATAATCATATCCAATATCTAATGAAAACCCTAATATACCAAATTAAATGTAAATAAACTATGTTAATAAGGATCACTTAGAATGTGAATATCCATGCTTAACAAAATAAATGCTTATATCCCGTTTTTTTTTAAGTTTGAAAAATTCACATTGAATTCAACTTTATCAAAATGCTAATGTTAATAACTTTATATAGAATCATTTACTTTCATTTGAAAAATATATTTTTATAATTTAGTTTAATTTATAAATATATTTTGTTTAAAAAAAACATTACAATTTCTATTTTATTATAGAAAAAATTTAATAAAAAACATTACAATTTCTATTTTATTATAGAAAAAAATCATATTTTTGAGTGCTCAAAGTGAAATACAAATAAAAGTAAATACATTTACATATTGTGAACTTATATGTACATATAAGTGTATATTTCATTTATATGATTAAATTACATTAATAATGTACATTTTCTTTATTTCTTTTTATAAAATAATTCTTGGTTTTTCTCTTTTCCTCTACTTCTTTTTAACTTCATGCTACCCCTCTAAACAAGGAGTCACAATGACTAAGTGTGATTTGGAAGGTAGGAGATCATAATTCTTAGAAGGAACTAGTTCCTTATCTAAATTAGTATATGTGTCATGATGTATTTTTGTTCCAAAGTTACTACAACCTCACTTGAGGAGGAAATTCCTATACCATTTTCTTTTACTTTATCCCCCAAGAAAGGAGTGGATTTCCCAATTGGTACTTGTGGGTATCGATTTACCCCATTCTTATCGAGGTTAGTTTCCAAACTTAGTTCCTCGAGAAATTGATTCCATCTCTTTGGTTTTTATTTTTTTTTTTTTTTCCTGGGAGGATGAACTCAAGCATGTAGACAAGTAGCTTGTAAATTTTCTAAAACATGACATATCTTACACCAATATTTTGTGTTCTCAAAATCCAATACTTGTGTGTACTTAAAATTCTTCCATGTGAGAATCATTTTATCCAGAAGACCCTTACTAAGGTCTATTTCAACATAGATACATGCATATCTGCATAAACCCGCTACAACTCTCTCAAGATATAATTTTATGTAATTGTTCAAAGCATTCTCAATATCCTAAAAAATTAATAGATACTAAAAATGTAATGAAAAATTGAAAAGACAAACCCAAACTAACATTCTAGTAATTGACACCAATCAAATTAAGAGAACCAAGAACTTGATATAAAATTAGCATTCATAATTTTTAGAAAATGTTACTATTCTCTTTATAGTAGTGTAGTTTTATTTTAATTTATCAAGATATACATAATGCAAAAGTAAAGGAGTTTCATGTTTATTAAAAAAAATATTTAGATGAGTGGAGTTTTACATACGAAATTAATTATATTATATCTATTGACTTCGTTAAATGAGACATATTATTTTTCTTAATTCTAATTATTAGCTTAGTTAAAGGAAATCTATTCATGAGGAAAAAAAATATACACAACTTTAGGTGAGACAAAGTTTTAAAAGTGATTCATCACTAAATATAGATGTGTTTTATATTTGTTTAATTATGCATCACGGATTCCACGTGTGCTTAAGACAACTTTTAATTATGATTGTTTACAACCTATTTTATATTTTATTGGGGTACAATGATATTATGGGTGCTCGCAAAAAAAATTGAAAAACAAAAAATTGGTCACATTGCTTGTAGTTTTTATTTTTTACCAAAAACAATTCTTATTTGGTATTTCTCTTCATATATCCATATCAATTTTAATTTCTAAAAAATTATATACCAATATGTATCATTGGGCTTCTAAAATGTTCCATATCCTTGAGTCTACGAGGATTTACTCCATTTCTTTTCAAAATGCATATGCCAAACACCAATTAGAGAGTCATGGTAGGAGGACAATAATGATGAGAGAGAGGAGAGGCAAATGATGTTGATATGATTGAGATTTGTTTCTTATGAAAGGTGGCTTGAATAATTTATTTATTTAATCCATCTTGCCTCTGTTCTTATCATCCCAACCTTTTTGGAAAGTTGGCCTTCATTTTTTCTACTCATATAAATACTCGGCCTTCCAAGGTGATAGGCTCATCAAATTGGATTTTGTCTTTGTAAAATGATGGAAAACCACTTAGGAACCTCTGAATTTTTAACTTCTCATCCCTAATGAAGTCCACGTACCTCATAAGTTCTAGGAACTTCTCATACGCATCCATAGTCATGCTTCCAAGCTTGAGTTAAAATAACAATTGCATATTCTTGTCATAATATTGCTCTGACAAGTACTACTACTCGAAATATCACTTGAACTGATTCCAAGAAATTATTTTTGGATGAATGTGCTTAACCTACTTGAGTTGATCCCACCACATAGATGTTTTTCCTTGAATATGGTAGACTGCAATTATGGCTTCTACATGTGATGGGTAATCATGCAACTGGAATATTTTCTCATTCCTAACAACCAACCTTCAACATATTCTCCCATCATATTCTCTTCATTAAATGATTGTGTCCTTATTTTCCTGATCTCTCCTTGTAAAATATCTAACTTAGGCATCCTCCTTTGATTTATAACAGGGGACACACTTGAGTTGGTCTCTGACCTTGAATGTGCATGTGCTCTTCTAGTCAAGTTCCCTTGTGAATGATGATGATGATGATGTTTGCTAACACTCCTTGAATTCCTAGATCCCCCATGGTCATCCTCCTATCATGATACCTGGATGTTTCTACTCTCCTTGCACTAGTTTCTTGCTTGGTGCCAGAATATTTATTTACTTGTCTCTACAACATGTTTAAACTCTGTAACAACTCCTCATAATCCCTCAACATCCTTTCATTTTCTGATCTATATATTTTCACTTATTTCTGCAAACTTCTCATAGTTTCAATGAGCTCCACCCTGCTCCTAGGTTCATTGGACTCAGTTTTTACATTTCCCATGCTGACATGTAAGCCTCTAACCTCCTCCTCATGGTTGTAAGATCTATGGGTATCCTCCATATCTCTAGTCCTCATGTAGGAACTAGATATGTTTGCATGTACCTCTAACTTTGCAAGAAACATGCATGCAACAATTACCTATTAGTTAACATATTATAAAATTGCCATTAATTTAAGCTACATACCCCTTTTTCCTCGATTTTTCCAAGAACATTGACAAACTGATCAAAATTATGATCTTTCAAACATATTCCCTTCTGAATTATCTTTATGATGGATGTATTTCTGTGATGAAATTTGTGTCTCTCTGAAATCAACAATTTTACTCTTTTTTGTACTTATTTCATTGGTACCCAAAATCTCAAGGGATAACTTTTGGATTTTATAGAAGCAAATATGGAAAGAACCAGGAAAACTTTATTTTAGGAACTAATAGTATTCATAATTAGAAATACACAACAACTCTTAGATTTACGATCTCATACTTAGTCCAATGCTGCATCAATCTAGATTTTCCAGTTTGTCTCATTTTCATTTCCTCCAAACTTAGAATTTTTTCCTGAAAATCACTTTATCCCAAATGGAGAAAAATTGGTAAAACTCCCCTCAAGACAAAGTTGTCTGAATTGATGAGTAGGTAAAATGTCGACAATATATTTTTTTCTGGATAGGTGATCTAGGGTCCCTTTTCCTCCTCTAAAGATTTTAGAAATCCCTTAAACACGCCCGAAAATAGTGGTTTTTTCCCTGTTTGAGAATCTCCACACCAAATCCTTTTGAATTTTTCAAACATCCCAAATGGCTATCTTCATGCCTACATTTTTATCTATCTATAAAAATTTCACCCTTATCCGGGCCCTGGTTACTAAGCACCACCCAGATCTTCAAAAGTCACTAATTTTCGTTTTTCAAAAAATTGAAGCAAAATCAGTCAGTGACCCTCACTACTATTATGGTATCTCTCGTAACTACTAACACACCTCTTAAATTTCATTTGAAACTGAGTTGAAACTCTCTTTTTATGTCCAAAATGAGTTTTGGGCTCCAGACGTTTTTTTTGTAAATTGTTCGTTTTCTCCTTCCCTTTCCTCTTCTTCTTCTCTCTTTCTCTTCTTTTATCTCCCTTTCTTTTCTCTTCTTCTTGTTTCTCTTCTCTTCCTCTCCTTCTCCTTCATCGGTGACTTATCCTCTTTTCTTGTCGAAATATTCACAAGTTATCCTCTTCTCTCGTCTACCCATCGACGACTCATTTTCTTTTCTCGTCAACAACTTATCCCCTTTTTTTCCTCTCTAACGTATCGGCGAGTTATTCACTTTTTTCACCGGTGTATCGGCGTGTTATTCACTTTTCTCGTCATCGTATCAGAAAGTTATTCACTTTTCTTGATGGCATAACGATGACTTATTCACTTTTTTCATCGGCATATTGACGAGTTGTTCACTTTTCTCATTGGTGTTTTGGCAAGTTATTTTGTTTTCTTGCTAACGTATCAACAAGTTATTCACTTTTCTCACCAACACATCGGTGAGTTATTCACTTTTCGCATCGCCATTTTGGCAAGTTATTTGTTTTTCTCGTTGGAATTTCGGCCTTATTCTCTTTTCTCGTTCGCTTGTCGGCAACTTCAAATTTTTTTTCTCACCAACATTTCGACAGAAGATTCACTTTATTTTCCAAAAAACTCCTTTTGCAGAAACTTCACGTCTTTTCTACTCATCGACGTTTCAGTCAAATATTCACTTTCTTCACCAAAAACTCTTTTGCCGGTGAATTATTTTCTTTTCTCACCAACGTGTCAGTGAGTTATCTCCTTTTCTTGTTGATATTTCAGTGAGTTACTTTCATTTCTTTGAAATTCTTCCTTGTCTATGGCTCAGAAAGATCTTCTCTTCTCGTCGATACACATTGTATCGGTGATAACAAAACATTATGACACTTAGCTTATTTTCACATTTTTTTGGGCTCGCGAACTAACAATTGTTGTGAAATAAGACCGACTCATCCATTTAGTCAAATTCAACCATTTAAGGTCCAAATCAAACCCCATATAACAACAACAACATATTAAATTTCATATTTTAGGGCCTTGACATGATTTTCATGTGTTGTGTAAAAAAAAAATTTCACCCAAAAGCTACACATGAAATAAAATTGTATTTGTTGTAGCAAACCCATAAAAGCCTAGTGTTGTAACCAGAGCTATGATACCACTATGTAGTGACCCAACTACTAAACCCATAAAAAAAATTGTGATACCATTAAGATTAAATGAAATGCAACATGCTTAAACACTCATGCATCTAACAACAGTTTCAAACCATGAGTGTAACTAAATTAACATTCATATAACAACATATAAATTATAAAAAAACTCATAGTTTATGCATATCAATAAAACCCATTACTAAAAATAGAGAACAAAGATCAACCACTTATGTTTTTACAACAAAAGTGAAACTGACTGCAGGGGATTGATGCTCCTCCCAACCATAGATTTGTTGTTCCAAATATCAACAACAAATCACCACTAAGCTAGGGATATGAATCCACAAAAGAGGGTGTCTCTCACAACAACTATTTTTCCTGCATCTGTCCCAATCAACCAGCTCTCTTCCCCTCAACCTACACAACCCAAGGAATGTGATCCCCCTTGACTGCACATAGTCCCTTAGGCCTTCCCACTTCCATCCAGGGATCCATCATAGGTTGGATAGGAATATCTATTATTGGGGACTCTAGGGATTCTAGCTACCATAGGAAAACTCATAGAACAACTCATTATTCTAGGGAAACTCTCACAGAAAATTTTCACTCTACAGGCCTAACAACCTTCGTCTACATCCATTTTCAGCTCCAAACAAGCTTCCCACAACACCCACTATGGTTTTCTTCAATATCCAATGCTCTCCACTCCTGTAATGTCCCCCATCCTAGTCGATGAACATTACTGTGTGGAATATGTTGATTAAGGTTGGTTGTCATTGATGTCAACCCTTGAAGAAAGACCCATAGCACAAAGGTTTGGGTAATGGACCCAATAGTGTTTGATGTAAATATGACTCATT
>JZKD02S2413848.1:113082-136270 GCA_000966675.3 Picea glauca
CCACGTAAAACACTGGTGTACTGTGCATGTGTGTGATTGTTTATTTATTACTGCTCATTATTGGATAATAATTCTACATTGATATAACATTTGAAGAAAAAGGATTATAATTACGATATTACTGATTCAACCACCCTCTCAGTAATCCAACAGAATACTCATAAAATAAAAATTTATGATATCCAATTAACTTCATGTAGCTTCCAGCTACGATTTACAACTAGTTTTAGCTATTTTTGTTACCATTAATTAAATGCATCTACAACAATCTAAAATAGTCATGAAATGAAGCTAATAACTCCATTACAAAAAGATATAAATTTTTTCTCATACTCAAAGTAAAACACAACAATTAAACACATAATACAATACAACAACAAGATAAAACATTTATCTTATAAAAATGTTTATGCAACCAGCTGCTTGGGACGAACGTTCCACCCAAACATAGACCTATTGTTCCAAATCTTAATAGCAATTCACCCTCGAATTGAGGCTAGTAATCCACAAAATAGGGTGGTCTCTCACTGCCCACTCGCATCTTAGAAAATCACAGCCCACTTGTATTTTCCTATAATTATCCTTGTTTTCCACCATCTCTCTTCCTTTCGACTTGCCAAACCCAAGGAATTTATCCCTTCATTGATCTCAGTGCATCGGGTGTCCCATTCATTTATTAGAGTCTCTCTGGCATAGGTAATTGGGAATCTCTTAGCTGGGAACTCATGGGAATTTGCTACCAGGAAAACTACCAACAACAAACACTTGTCATTACAGTGCAACTCACTCAATAGTTCACTCTTCAAAACTGGCAACCTGTTTCTTCAATTTGCAACTCCAAATACACTCTAGAATGCTCCAGCATGCTCTTAATTCTCCCTCCATGGTTGTTCCAACTACATGCTCTCTTTTGTTTTTTTTACTCTCTACTTGTTGCTCATGCACAAAAATTGAATTGTCTAAAATTGTTGTTCCAACCCCTGTGAATTTCCTCTCCTTTGGTTTCCTTTCTTGACTCACACTCTTCCCCAAACTGATTTCTTCTTCCCCATTCTTTCCAATAACTATGGGATGTAACTCTCACACCCACCCTCTTACATGAGTTTAATGATTGGGCCCTCATACACTCAAACAAAAAACATAATTTTTCCCCAAAAGATAATGTTATTCAGAAAAATGGGTTGGACTAATATCCATAACCATTTCCCCCTTAGACACTCTCAATAATTCCCCTCTCTTGTGGATTAATCAGCCCCCATATCTATCCTTATTCCCAGTAGGTGGCATCACGTTACTTTTATTGAAAAAAAAATACATTTTGCATATTACATCACTTGTCCATAGCCACATTCATATCTACATTATGCATAATTAAACTGGGGATTATAGCGGGGATGTTACATTTCCCCTCCCCTACAATTTTTTTTCATCCTCTATGTACAGTATGTCAATATACATATACAAATTTGCATCACAATAATTAGAAAATAAAATTCTGCAATTTTACAACTCCAGTAACAATTCCAAACAAAATTTATTGTTCCTCTCAACCCGTTGACCCAAGGAATGCACCGTTTGTTTATCAGAGATAACCCAAGGAATGTACCATTTGTTTATCAAGAATAACCCAAGGAATGTGTTGTTATTTTATCAGGGCCCTCAATGTAGTTGGCTAGGAATCTGAGATGTGGTTCTGGAACTCTAGCTACTCAAAATGGAGTCTTACATTCTATTTTCTTCAAAATTGACAAAACATTTTGGGTGTTCTTCTCGCATGTTTTCTTCATTCTCCCATGTAGCATATTTAGGAATGTCATAGGTCCATTGAACCTTTACCATCCCTATGTATTTTTCCTAAGAACTTTGAATTTCCAGTCCAGGATGTGTACTAGTTCCACCCGGAAATCCCCTTCATTTTCCACCTAGATCACAGTCCAATCAATTATGTGTTTAGGGTTAGGCACATATTTCTTTAATAATAATACATGAAATACATTATGCACTCTAATGTATGCAGTAAATTCCATCATGTATGCAACTGGCCCTATCTTTTCTAAGATTTCAAATGGTCCACAATATCTTACTGCCAACTTTGGGAAGCAACCCAATCTTATAGAACTTATTTTCACTTTCACTTTAAGAAAAAAAAATGTTCTCACACTTTAAAATATCTAAAAACTATATTCTTGTCTCCATAACTTTTCTTCCTATCTTGAGAATCCTTTGAATTTTTCCTAATCTTTTCCATCTGCTCTTCCATTTCCTTTAACAAATTTGGGCCAGTGATGGTTGTCTATTGTATTATCCCAAATCACTGGTGTGTTACACTTTTTTCCATACAAAGATTCAAAAAGACTCATTTTTAATGAGGCCCGATACCCATTATTATAGGAAAAATCCACTAAGTGGATATAGTCTTACCATTTTGATGGTTGGCCCATCACATACATCCTAAGCATGTCTTCAATTATCTTTTCAGTCCTCTATATTTTCCCATATGACTCTGGGTGATACGATGTACTAAGATTCAGATTTGTCCCAAAGCCTTTGAACAAACATTGCCATAATTTTGATGTAAACTTGGAATCTTTATATCTGAAACTATTTTCTTAGGCACTCCATGTAGCTTGGCAACTTCCTTCATGTAAATATTTGCAATAATTGTTTCCTTGTGCGTTGTCTTTACAGGAACAAAATGTGTTTCTTTAGTGAACTTGTCCACCACCACCATGATGGAATCATGTTGCTTCACTGTTTTGGGAAATGTTGTATTAAAATCAACCGTGACACCTTCCCACTTCCATTCTAGAATCGATAATGGTTGTAGCAGCTTTGTTGGATGTCTATGATCTATCTTCACTTTTTGGCATTCTCGACACCGCGCTATGTAACTAGCCACTTCTTTCTTCATTCCTAACCAAAATTATTGGCTCCTTATAGTTGTATGTATTTTTTTATATCCTGGGTACATAACATATGGAACATTGTGAATTTCTCTCAAAACTATATTTTTCAGCTCCATGGAATTTGGCACATACACCTTGCATCTATACAAGAGGATTCCATCATCTTTCAATTCATATTTTTTAATTTTCTGTTGTAAATTGCTTTGTAGTAAGTTTTCTTTTATTTGCAAATAATGTTGATTTGAATTTTTTGCTTCATGAATTTTGTCTTTTAAATCTGTCATATACATGTTAATGGATGAAATATGCACTTCATGAGCTATTTTGTTGAGTGCATCAACCACCTGATTTGCTTTACCTTTGAGATGTTTAATTTTGAAGTCATATTCACTCAGAAATTCCAACCATCTAGTTTGTCTAGCATTTAATGTTGGCTAACCAAATAAATGATTCAAACAATAGTGGTTCGTTCTTAGTTCAAATTTATTTCCCATGAGGTAATGTCTCTACATTCTTAATGTCTGTATAGTGGCTACTAACTCTAGATCATGCATAGCATAATTTCTCTCGTGCTCTTTTAATTTATGGGACTCGTAACATACTAGATGATCTTTTTTATTGAGGACTCCAACGAGTCCTTCCTTGCATGCATCATTGCACAAAACAAAATATTCATCCAGATCTGCAATATTCAATATTGGTGCACTTGTCAATATGTCTTTCAGCTATTGAAAGCTTTCTTCACACATGGAATTCCATTCAAACTTTACTCCCTTTGTTTGCAAAGAAGTGATTGGGCTTGCAATTTTTGAAAACCTTTTATGAATCTTTGGTAATAATCAGAAAGAACCATAATTGATCTGACCTCTATCACATTTCTTGGTGTTGGCCATCCTATAATCACTTCTATCTTATCGATATCAACTGTTATCTCATCTACTAAAATAATATGACCCAATCAATGGATCTTCTTTTGATAAAAGATGCACTTACTTAGTTTGAAATACAATTTATGTTCTCTTGAAACATTTAGAAACATTCTTAAATGATTCTCATGCTCTTCTTCAGACTTAGAGTATATGAGAATATCATCTAAGAAAACAATTACAAACTTGTCCAAGTACTCCCTGAACACTCCATTCATCAAACACATAAAAATAGTTGGGGCATTTAATAGTCCAAATGGCACTACCATGAACTTATAATGCCTATACCTTGTGTTGAACGTTGTCTTGTTGATATCTTCTTATTTTATCCTCACTTGATGATAACCTAATCTCAAGTCAATCGTGGAAAAGATCATTGCACCCTTTAGTTGATCAAATAAATCATCTATCCTTGGAAAAGGATATTTGTTCTTTATAGTGACTTTATTTGGCTATCTGAAATCAATACACAGCCTCAAGGTTCCATCTTTCCTTTTTACAAAAAGAATTGGGGCTCCCCAAGGTGACACACTTGGGCGTATATACCCCTTCTTTAAAATTTCCTCTAGATGAATATACAACTCTTTCAATTATGGTGTGTCCATTATGTAAGGTGTCTTGGAAACTGGGGTAGCCCCTAGCACCAAATCAATAGAGAAATCAATGTCCCTCTTTGGTGGAAGTCCTAGGGTTTCTTCAAAAACATCTTCAAAATCTCTCAAGACTGGATGGTCTTCAAGATTCACCATTTTATCTCTAGTTGTCTCTTCCATATGTGTTGCAAAAATTTGACATCCTTTCCTAAAAGTCTTTTTCAGCTACATGGCTGAAATCTCTATAACACCTACAACTCTTGGAATTCCTTGAATTTTTCCTTGTTTCCCTTCTTCATAAAGACATGTGATTGTATTTTTGTAATAATCTAGGATATCATGACATTTTTCCAACCAATCCATGCCAATTAGACATTCATATGAACTCAAAGGTATAATGTTCATATCTACCTTTGTGTTGAGTCCATTAATGTCTATCGCATGATATTTAACCAATTCATTTATCTTTCTCATAACCTTTGTGGATAACTAAACTAACCAATATTTCTTATTCTTACTCCTTTGCAAATTAAATCTTTCAATAATATTAGATTTTATGTAATTATGTCTAGCTCCATAATCAATTAAAAATTTTATAGGCTCATTATTGATCTTACCTTCCACCTCAATCATGGGAGATTGATATTCTGCTTGCTTGTTTCCTACGCTACATATATCCTTGGCATTCTTCCTCTCATGTATTCCACTATTTCAGCGTCCGGAATGTTGTGGATAGTCCTCATTCTTTCTCCTTTGTGAGGGCAGTCTCTATATAAGTGATTCCCCTCACATCCCCAACATTGTACAACCTGCTTCCTTGGCCTTTTCCCAAAAGAATATGTTTTCTTTTGATCATTTTGGGTTGATTTTCCTTTCTAATTTACTTGAGTTGTTCTTGAAAAAGGGTGGCTTAATTTTTTTTTTCCTTTTCTCCTTCTTGTCCTTCATCTTTTCATTCCAAGTATTTTGGAAGACTAGCCTCCCTCTGCTCTGTTCATAGAGATACCTTTCTCTCCTTATGGTCTCCTCCAAAGTCTTTGGGTTATCATATTGTATCTTGTCACTGTAGAAAGAGGGTAACACACTAAGAAACCTTTGGATTTTGAACTTTTCATCTTTTATGAACCCCATATACTTCAACAACTTAAAGAACCTTTTCTCATATTCATGCATTATCATGCTTCCCATTTTGAGTTAAAAGAACTCTCATATTCCTCTCATAGTAATGATCAAACAAATATTTATCTTAGAAATATCCTTTGAACTTCATCCATGAAACCATCTTCTCATCAAGATGCTTGGATTTCTTAAGTTCATCCCACCACATGGTTTCTTTCCCTTGCAAGTGGTAGGTTGCAATTTTTGTCTCTACCCTTGAGGGGTAGTCATGCAACTGAAAATATTTCTTCATTTCCAACAGACAAGCCTCCATCTCCTCTCTCTTCCTATTATCACCATTTAAAGTAGGTGGCTTGATTTTCCTGAGTTCACCTTGCAAGACGTCTCCCTCGGGCCTTCTCCTCTGTCTCCTGATAGGAGATACACTTCAGATGCTCCCTGGACCTGAACTTGCATGAGATATCCTAGTGGATTTATTTGGAGAAGGATGGAACCTACTCCTACTCTTTGATTGCATGTCATTCCCATGCTCATTCCTTATATTATGGGATTTGGATGATGCCACTTGTCTAGCACTAGATTCTTGTTTAGTGCTAGAGTTTTCCTTGGCTTGCTTCTGCATCATGTTAAAAATTTGAAGTATCTCTTCTTAAGCTTTCATAATATTCTCATTATCATCCCTATAGCTATTCACTTCTCTATGCAGAATTCTCATAGTTACAATCTCTTTCCTTCATCTTCTTCCATTAGACTCGCTCTCATCATTTCCCATGTTGACATGCAAACCTATGAATTCCTCCTCATGACTATAGGACCCTTCGGTATATTTCCATTTTTGTGGTTCTCCTATAGGAACCAAAATGATTTTCTAAACCTCCAATTTCATAGAAAATGTGCAAGCAAATAAATTTATGTTAGACAAAGAAAATATACGCACACAATTTTGGAAAAGAATGCATAAATTTTTCCTCCCTTTTATGCCAGTAGTCATCTTCTTTTAAGTTGACTACAAAATTTTCTTCTCAATTAATTTTTTTTTGTTAATAGATGGATTCTTCTCCTCAATACCTTTCCATCGGTTATTTATTTTCTCAATTCTTAGTTTTGAGAAGAACATTATGGATAGCATAGGCAAGGAAAGGAATATACATTAGCTCGAACAACATAACTTCAATGCTCAACGACCTTCGGATTAAATATCAGTCGTCAAAATATTTCATCCATACTTAGGAACTTCTATTAAGTTTGTCACAGCTCATAACCCATTCTCCACTCTTGTTACTTTTCCATGGCCTACGAAATGCATCGTCGTGTTCCTCCATATTCAGTTTACACCCATACTTAGAATTTTCCTCGGGCTTCATCACTTCCATGATATCCAATACCTAGACGATTTTCAACTTCATCGTATGTCTACGATCATTTCACAATTCATCCATATCCATCAACCTGCCTATCTGACCGATCCTTTATACTTAGACAAATTATTGAGATTTATTGTGCTCTGCAAAATGTTACACTTCCTCTCTGTCATACCCTTCATACTCAAGAAGTTTTGACACTTAGTCAAATTTAGAAAATTCACCGTGGCCCTCCGTGGGTCCACGTGTTTTTGGTGTTTCTCTTCCCTACTTCTGATTGTCTCTGTGCTCCATGATGTCTTGATACTTAGACAATTTTCTAGATCTCATCGCAGGTTTGCGGAAAATGCAAGCACCCTGCCACACGACTCCACATCATCTGCCATATTTCATACTGGCTACCATGTACCTTCCATCGTGGTAGTACACATCATTATTTTTCCACGTCACGTTGACGTCACCGTACAGAAAAGTACCCAATTTTTTCCAAGTTTCCAGTTTTTAAAAATGCTCAATTCATAATTTTTTCCTTAGACTACCATTGCAGTACTGAAACCAAGCTTAAGACCACCAATTTTGGCCCTGTAGATGTCAATTCGACTCTTGGATGTGAAATTCAACTCTTCCTCATTGAATGTCTCATGAATTTCTTTCATTTTCATTCATGAATTAGGGAATTTACACCAATTATTTCATGGTTGCTCTACAAATCTACAATTCGACCCATTACAATGTTGAAAATGCTTAATCAACCTCTGCAACAACCAATTGCCTGCATGCGCAGCTGGTCGACATTCCTGGGCATGAATTTTCTTCGATTCCTCGTGGAATTTCCCAAATTCCATCGCAAAATTGGGGATTTTTAACCTCGATGCTGAATTTCTCAAATTCGCCACAAATTCTTTCCCAATTTCATAGGAATACTTTTGTCAAACATATCAGAGACATTCTCTGAAATTTAAATTTTTGCAACTTATATCTCTAACGTTCTGCTAGTTGGCCCATGCAGGCTAAGTATTTAACCTTAAGATCTGATACCATAATGTAACATCCCCTAGCTCAACTGAGGAACATTACGATGCAAAATACTCATAAAATAAAAAATTATGCTATCTAATTAATTTCCTGTAGCTTCCAGCTACGATTTACAACCAGTTTTAGCTATTATTTGTTACCATTAATTAAATGCATCTACAACAATCTAAAATAGTCATGAAATGAAACTAATAACTCCATTATAGAAACATACAATTTTGTTCTCATACTCAGAGTAAAACACAACAATTAAACACATAATACAACACAACAACAAGATAGAACACTTATCTTATAAAAATGTTTGTGAAACCAGCTGCTTCGGACAGACGTTCCACCCAACCATAGACCTAATGTTTCAAATATCAACAACAATTCACCCCTGAGATGAGGCTATTAATCCACAAAAGATGGTGGTCTCTCATTGTCCACTCACAACTTAGAAAACTCACAACCCACTGGTATTCTCCTACAACTATCTTGATTTTCCACCAACTCTCTTCCTCTCAGTCTACCCAACCCAAGGAATGTACCCCTTCACTAATATCAATCCCTTGGGCATTCCATTCGTTTATCAAGGTCTCTCTGGCACAGGTAACTAGGAATATCTCAACTAGGAATTGAAGGGGACTTCATGCGAAGAAAACTACCAGCAACCAACAACAAACAATTGTTTTTACAATGCAACTCACTCAGGAGTTCACTCTCAAGCCTGAAAACTCAGGTTTTCAATTTACAACTCCAAACACGCACTAGAACACTCCAACATGCTCCTAATTCGCCCTCCATGGCTATTCCAGCTCCAAGCTCTCTTTTTTTCTGGCTCTCTACTTACTGCTCATGCACAAAAAGTGATTGTCTAAAAATGTTGTCCCAACCCCTACGGATTTCCTCTTCTTTGGTTGCCTTTCTTGACTCACACACTTCCCCAAATTGATTGCTTCTTCCCCATGCTTTCTAATAACTATGGGATGTGACTCTCACACCCACCCTCTTACATAATTTTAATGATTGAGATATCTTGCATTCAAACAGAAAATAGAAGTTTTCCCCAAAAGATAATATAATTCAGAAAATTGGGTTGGATTAATACTCATAACTATTTACCCCTTACACACTCTCAGGCATTCCCCTCTCCTGTGTATTAATCAGCCCCCATCTTCATCCTTATTCCCAACACTCGGCATCACATTACTTTTATTGAAAATAGAAAATACATTTTGCATATTACATCACTTGGTCATAGCCACATTCATATATTCATTATGCATAATTAAGATGGGGATTATAGTGGGGATGTTACAACTTCCTTGCTCCTCCAAAACCTGCATGAAAAAACTACCTACAATGGTCATTTGAATTTCCCTTTTACCCATGAAAATTGACCCACATTCCCCAATGTTGATTGTAGTCATCCCCCATGCTCTCATAACTATGAGTTGTGACTTTTAACACCAACCCTCTTACATGTGTTTAATGATTGGGTTTTTATACACTCAAAAGGAAATTAGAAGGTTTGAACACAAAAATAATAATTTCATGAAAGGGGGTTTTGATTAATACCCATGAATATTCCCTCCCTTAGACCCATTCTTAGACTTTCCCCTCTCTTGTGGAAACTTAGCCCTCAATTACTTTGTCTATGCCCACCCACAACTGATGTCACATTTATTTTTATTATTTCAATATACAATACATTACATTTCACTAAAATGGGGATGTTACACTTTATTGATATTGGACTACTCTTCTAACTAATATAATTGGTTTTTGTTATTACGATAACATTAGTCTTTAACTTAGATCAATAGGTTTCTTTGCTTAAAACATTTCCACAAGTAAAGACAATAAATGCTTTGTTTTCTTCTTTTTCTTTTTATATAAATGTACTAATTCAACTATTTTCTATTATGTTTTCCTAGAATGGATCAATATTCTATATTTTTTCCTACTTGCACTTCAAAATATAATTTTATATTTTCTCCTTTAAAATAACAAAGTTACAAACTTTAAAAAAAAATAATTAATCATTAGTATTATCAACTCTAAATATCAAAGCTTAACCTTCACAACAATATCATGATGTATCAACATGTTAACAAGATTGCTTATATCAGCCCCTTCACAACAATATCATGATGTATCAACATGTTAACAAGATTTCTTATATCAGCCCCTTCTCCTTCAAACACTATGTGACAATGTAAGATAATGCAGATGTCTCACATTGAGATAAAGAAGAATGACATCTACTGGTTCTCTCTGTTTGACACATTATAAGGTCTCTCATATCGATATACTTCTTCATTTCACATTTCCTTGTATAAATTTGTACTCCATATATGAATGTGTGCATAATGAATTCCACGTGTTTATTTATTAGTCTCCTTACAGTAATGTCCACTCCCAAGCTATAACAATATATTTCCAAACCACGACAATATGCACCACACCTTATTACAAGCATTGAAACTAATTTCACATGCCTTGGTCTCATTGGAAAAATGTGATCTTACTATTATTTGGAGTCATTTTTCATTAATGATTAGGTTATTGGAAACATTATTCAAACTCTTTAGTCATGTTTTTTAATGCTTTGTCATTTGTCATTAATGATTAGATTATTGGAAACATTATTCAAACTTTTTAGTCATGTTTTTTAATGCTTTTTCATTCCTTCTCATATGTAATATGTAGTTACTATATAGTATTGGAAACTTGTATTTCATTATAAAAAAAGGAAGGAATGTTTATCACCGCTACACAAAACAACATTGTTTTTACATGGCATGATAACTTTATAATTTATTTCCATCTATATTTACATATTCATCTATATTTACATATTCAACTGCATGCACTGAAGGTAGAGATGGAAGTGGCGCACTTGGACAAGTTGAGAGACTATTTGACTGGTGTGTCATGTACCATGAACAAAGTGCCTCCCGAAGGGCACTCACATCCTCACTTTGGACACTTTATAGAATTTAGTAGTTGTCAACTTGAGACCAAGGCATGCCAAGTAGTAAGACAACATGAGAAGAGGAGTTGGCCTTGAGCCAAAGTCTTGGAGGTCACATGCTTTGACAAGTTTCCAACTGTCCCTCTACTTATATTTTAACTAGAGCATTTTGAAGAACCCATGCAAGGAACAACATATTGGAACTCATTGTGATCAATCTTGAGCCCATAGTTGAAGGATGGAAGCCCCCTCCTAAAGACAAATACCTCATTCCTGCAGCAAGTTTGGTTCCAACAATTTCATGTTCTGATTGTTCATTATGGCTAGTTGACACACTTGTGTTTATTGATATTTGTCTTGGGTATTGTGGACCATTATGACTCTTTATTTTTATTACCTCGCAAAACAAATTTTGATAGACTAGGTGTTTTGGCCTTGCAACCTTATGTCATGTTGGTTATTCTCATCACCTTTTTTTATAAAATACATGTATTTTAATTCTATATACTACTAGAATTCTAAAGAGTTTTATTAAAAGAAGCACACATTTCTTACATCTACTTCTTGATATGTACACATTTCACACTTCTTATTGAAAGCTTTAGCATAACGCTCTTTCTCTAATACCATTATTATTTTTAGTGTTAACATATTTTTGCATGTCCTTTCACACATTTTAGAAATACTTTAATATACAACACATTCATAGCTTTTAATACATTTTGCATTATTTCTTTTTGGAGTGAGTTAATACGTGAACAAATTCAACTTTTTTGATGAGTTTTTTTTTTCAACGAGGTAAAGTTTTGCTTTGATTCACTCAATTTTTTAAAAATTTCAACATTCTGAGTCATCTTAAAATGGACCAAAACCCATAAGAACAAAGTTTTGTTGTTAAATTTTCTATCAATTAAATATGGCGTTGTCTAACTATTCTACGTTTTGGCTTTTTTTCGTCAGAATCCAGCAACATAAATCTACATGAAATCACTATTTTATATTGTTTAAAATCCATTTTTGAATGTAAAAATAGATTCAACAAGCTGAAAAACAAAACATAAAACATAGAACATTTAAACTATGACATTAAATATAACTATAATTTCTAACAAAGTTCATATCAAATTTGAAAAAAATATTGGACAAAAAAATTGAACTTATATTTTCAATATGAATCATCATATCTTTTGATCTTTCCGAACTTATATTTTCAATATGGATCGTCGTATCTTTTAATCTCTCCGTACCAATCATTACTATTAAAATAGCCTTTTTTACCAAAATAAATAAATAAATAAATAAATTATTAAAAATCATAATATTGAGTACAACCATGACATTAATGCTAGTTTAAATAGATGCATAGTAAAAGTGTAGTGAATACCACTACTAGTTCATTTAGATCTATCAATCTTTCTACTTCTTTTTCTTAACTTTAATAACGATTGTTAAAACCCTTGAAATGTGTTTCTTTTATTATTTCCACAATTATTCTATATCAATATATTGCTATCTTTGAAATTTTGAATATAACTCAATCTTTAATTAACTCAACAAAACATAAATAATATATATCTTACAATAACAGGATTAAGACAAGTCATATGTATCTTACAATAACATCATTAATGTTATATATATATATATATATCACACAATTTTATACCTTTAAATCAAATAATGTAGATATTATTATATACATAGAAAACCCTTAACAAAATGAAATACCAATATTAATACTTGCTTACACTAAAAACATGGAAAACACCCTCCATGCACAATAAAATAATTATTATAACGGATGGTGGGGTTTAAATCAATGTTCTTTTTAAAGAATGGAAACCTCCCTCCCTCCCTTGCCAAGAAGGAGCGTGGTAATGGAATAGAGCATCATTGACATGAGGAGGTTTGTCAAAAGAAGATGTCAGCAATGATTATGGGGTCATGCTTAAAGTCCCTTGGAGATCCACCCTAGAAATTCCTTTGCCTGGACTTTTAGTGGACAAGACACATTTAAAAACCAATGGACATGACTTGCATAAAGGCATTACAGACAAGTATTTTGAGGACCAGATTATTCTATGATTCACTGACACTTCCCTGACTAGATTTTTCTATGATTCCCTGACACTTCCCTGACTAGATTTTTCCCCGGAGGATTTTATGAGTCACCATTACCTTCATGACAAGGGAGGGATTTGTTTTCTTCCTTTTGGGGATTGATTACACCTGACAAACCTCTGAATCATGTGTCATCCTTTTGGACACCAATGGAATTGTAACAAATTGGTGAAGGGGGAACTACACTTTCCCTTGTATTGGTATTAGAAGTCATAAAGGAATAAAATGATATTATAAATAATAATAAAATATTAATTCTTGCTTTCAAAAGTAAAAATGTGTGAAACCCCGAGTGATTGACCTGGATTTCAAATCAACCACGGATTCGCAGTTCCCGTCTCTTATTCCGTTTCTTTCGCAACGGTCATTCCACGTCTACGTCAAGAACGTGTAGACATAAACAAGAAAGGCAGGGACCCACTTCGTCATGAATGTAATCTTCGTCTAGTCTAATCAATGTCTAAAATGTGGTAGGAATTAAGAGTTAATAAACGGAGTAAGCTAAATATGCGACCTTTTGAGTTTCCGATCGCCGCATAGGTCCCATCTCCGCCAACCTCGACGTTTGTGCGCTCGGGCGTAGACCTTTCCGTTCCTCAGCCCTCCGTTTGCTTTTCGTTGGATGGATGTATGGGTAAGGATGGATGCATGCGTAAATGGGCGGGCTCCATTTCAAATTTAAATTTTCCTCCGTTTGGGAAGCATCAGAAGCTGAGCTGTTTTCGATGGTCGATCGTTCTGTCATGATATACGTATAACTTCTCTCTTTCTCTTTCTGTAACTAGCATGAGAGGAGTCCTGTCTTCACCCAAGAAAATGATCGGCTTCGTGTTGATCATATTTTCTATTAATATACACATTTGCAGCAGCCTAGAGACAGTGGTGGCCGACTCCTTACTGCAACTTGAGCGCTAACTACACAGACGGTAGCAAGATTGGGAGCAATGTGAAGACAGCGTTGAACAGTCTTCAGGTTGACGTTAAAAGATTGAAGTATGCCATATTTGGAAGGCATGGGGGAGGTATTGCAGAGGCATTGTTTTGGCTATTATTGTCTGTTTCCCTGTAATCGATTCCATTTTGGCTCCATTTTCTGATATAGCTGTGAATTCTCAAATTTGCAGGTCACTATATAGGGGATGACTCACAAATCAGAGAAGGTGAGCAACCGACCAGTGAGGGTCAGGTCCTAGGTTCGATTCATAGTATGTCCAATGTTTCCTGTTTAAAATGGAAACATTGATAGCTGCACCAGAAAATTTTCACGATAATAACAAGCTTGGAGAGGGAGGATTTGGCGCTGTATACAAGGTGATTCAGCGATGTGAGAGAAAACCGTTTGAAACTGTGTTCGATATGTTTTGTGAAGATATCCGCCTTCGTCTTGCAGTACGATTCAGTTTCATGAGTGGGATAGTTAAACTCCAATTTTTAAAGAATCTGTTTCTGAAAGCTCTTGGGAGCGGAGAGATAATTGTGTTCTCACAGCCTTTTGTCGAGCAGAGACGCATTTACATTATTTGGAGAGACGTTCTCACAGCATATTCAGTAAACCCGAGCATTGTGTTGAAATGGTGGACTGAGAAATTGGAGGATGCCATCAGGAGAGGCAAGATCATTTCAGATTCAAATTTTAAGGCAATGCATGATTATCAGAGGGATTCACTAATAGAATCCCAATTGTGTCCTCATAAGATCTTAGTTGTGTCCTTGCAGCATATCGATTGCATCCTCATTGCATCCAAATTGAAATCCAAATTGTGTTCAAGTTGCATCCTATTAGTGTTCATTTGTATCTTAATAATGTCTCGGTAACATCCTCTTAGTACACCCTAAGAACTCTCTTTATGTCCATTTTTGTGTCCTTTTGGCATTCTGTTAACAACTTGTTTAACATCCCAATGGCATCAAGTTGCATCATGTTTTTATGTCATTGTAGGATTTCATTCTAAGTCCTAATGGTGTCCTTTTGAACTACTTTATGCATCTATTTTGGCATCCTTAGTCAACCATTTTTTTTTGGGTTGCATCCTATTATGTAATTTGATCTCATTCATTGACTATATGAGTTAGGTTGTGTATCATGTTAAATTTTACTTTTCATGATTTTATAGTGTTACGCATCTTTTCATTTTCATTTTAAAACATTTTATAATAATATATTCATTTTCATTATAAGATGAGCAATTTTCATTTTCATTTTGAATTTACAATAGGTAATAATATTCAATTAGTATAAATATATCATATTGAATAGAAATTACACGAGATGAAGGAAAAGTGATGTATAAATAGACAATAGTTTGTATATGATAATTATATGTTCTCTTTGTAACAAATGGTCTACTGTCACACTAAGGAAATGTGAATCCCCAACAACAACTATTACTTGAGAATGAAGATTCTAATTTGCGGTGGTCATCATCATCCTCTAAAGGTTGAAGATAATCGCCTTTTTCTTCTTCTTTAAGTTATTGTAAGAACACAACAGAATGAAAATTTATTTAAGTGAATGACTCACCTACAATTAAAAATAATCTAGTATACAATATTTATGAGAAGGGTTATTTTTTCCAAGGAAAAAAATGTTTTCATTGTGTTTAAAATGGAAACATTGGTAGCTGCAACATAAAATTTTCACGATAATAACAAGCTTGGAGAGGGAGGATTTGGCATTGTATACAAGGTAACATATGCTAACAAAGATTTTATTCTGGTAGTTTTACAAAGTTTTAAATTATAGTAGCCGACATTCTTACAAGTGTAGATTGATAGCTCCCATGAAAACAAATATGAAATCTCATACAAGTAAGTTCATACTACACAAAATCTTCATACTAATTGTCTCTCAACCTCTCAGGGAACTAGACCAGACGGAAGCAAAATAGCAGTGAAGAAACTGTCCTTAAAATCTATGCAAGGAAGGAAAGAGTTTCTGAATGGAGTTGAGCTGGTGGGCAACATTCAACATCGAAATCTTGTGAAGTTACTTGGCTGTTGCACAGAGGGATTAGAAAGGTTGTTGGTTTACAAGTACTTGCCTAATAACAACCTTGCTAAAATTCTATTTGGTGAGTCACTCAACATTGATGTAGGTGAAGAAAAGCATTCCTTGAAATGTCGAAGACATACTTAAGTCGGTCGTATTAATTTCGTATCCTGGATTGTCGTTACAGATCGAAATAAGCGCATGCAACTTGATTGGCATAAGTGTTTCAACATCATACTTGGAGTAACTTGAGTGCTTCTCTACTTGCACGAGGATTCTCATCTTCCGGATTATTCATCGGGATATTAAAGCAAGCAACATTTTGTTGGACAACAATCTGAATCCGAAGATAGCAGATTTCGGGTTAGCTAGACTTTTTGATGAAGATGAAACTCATGTTAGGACAATAGTTGTTGGAATTCTATTATAAGATTTCAAAACATACATCAGTAGATTTTACCATTGGTGTCAAGGGGCTTCCAACTAGTACTAATTTTACCACATATTGTTTTGATTACGAAAGGATGACATTAACATCTTTATCTCTTTTGTAAGATGCCTGGGACTACAGATATTTTTTTTTTCAAATATCTTTAACTTTTTTATTGCCAGACATATTTATCAAGTGACATTGTAATTTGCAGATGGTATGTGGCACCAAAGTATGCTATGCATGGTCAATTGTCTATTAAAGTTGATGTTTATAGCTTTGGGATTCTTCTTCTAGAACTTATGAGTGGAAGAAAAAACACAAATTTTAATTTATCACTTTGACCCAAGCCGATATTGGTGGCCACCCACCTATTCCACTTGGCACCCCACCATTGTTTCTTTCAGTTTTTTAGTTTCCGCACAGTTTACTATTTTTAGCAATTTTTTGGGTCCTGAACTTCGAGAGTCGTTTTGAGGCCGTAAACGACGCTTTTTGGGAAAACGAGGAGCAACATTGAAGGTCCTTCGATGTTTCTCACATCAAAGTTGTAGTCCTCGGATAGATCTTTCTAACGAGGTATTGAGCACATCAAACAAAGATTGTATGCCAAAGTTATGTCCCCAAGAAGTTGATGTACCAATTTACCCAAACGGGGCCCATAGTCTTGGTGTTTCATCTCCTAGGGTTAGGTCTTTGGATGTTTAGGGTTTTCCATTGTTTCTCAATAATAAATAGGCCTTCAAGCCTCATTGTAACACAGTTCAGAGGCCAGTATCCGCCACATCTTTTCTCCGGGATAAGCTACCAATGCCCTAGCTAGTTTATTTACATTCTGTCTATAAGCATATTTCAGTCATTTGTTATTAATGAAATGAAGCATTACTTCCATTGCATCTCTGCGTTTATGTATATTTATGTATTCCATTGTGTTCCTGCATAAATCTGGATTAGTGGTATCAGAGCGGTCTGCTCTTTCTTGATCCTTCTTTGCATGTCCCCAATGAGGTCGGGGTATAAGGAGTTAGGGCTCGAGCTGGTTGAACATTTGCAAGATCAGCCTCACAAACCTCGACGACCGCCCATGGGAGAAGAAAATAAATATGAGGGAGCAACAGATCCTATCAAAGTGTTGCTCGAGGAGGCCCTCAAGAAACAAAGGAACACGATGATGGACAACTTTGCCCAAATCCTTCAATGGGCGAGCTTGGGATTCTAGCCACTATGTCCCATTGACGTAGCCATGCCATTTGCGGCTACTCAGGCAGATTCAGCTCATGTCCAGTCTAAGGCTGAAAAGGCAAACAACTTCATTGAGTGCATTCAACACATCCAACAACATGTTCATGACATCTTGGACAGAGCCATTGCTAAGTACAAGTAGTGACATGATCAACATCGGGTGCCACAAAACTTCCAGTTGGGTGACAAAGTGTGGCTACATTTGCAAAAGGAGCGCCTCACTGGACCCCATCGCAAGCTTCACCCACTCGGATATGGGCCATACATCATCACCAAGGTTGTAGGGGACAATGCCTTTGAGCTTAGTATTCCACCATTCCTTGGTCTGCACCTAGTGTTCAATGTGGACCACCTTCGACCCTACTTTCCACCTCTACTAAGCATATCCAACATGGCAGAACAACTCACACCAACAGAGTTAAATCTAAACTGCATGGATCAAGCCACAACTGATCAGATCATGGATACACAAATCAAGCGCACCCGACAACAAAGGATACTGCTATATCAAGTTGTCAAAGCATGCCAACTCTTTCACCAAGGAAAGTGGCTCACCAGGGACCAAGTTCAGCAAAAGTTTCCTCATCTCATGGAGGAACTCAACGCAATGGGGACCATTGCTTCCTAAGGGGGGAGGAATGATCCAGGTGGATATTGGTGGCCACCCACCTATTCCACTTGGACCCCCACCATTGCTTCTTTCAGTTTTTCAGTTTCTGTACACTTTACTATTTTTAGCAATTTTTTGGGTCTTGAACTTCCGAAGCCATTTTGAGGCCCTAAATGACGTTTTTTTTGGGAAAACGGGGAGAAAAATGAGAACTCCTTTGATGGTGCTCACATTAAAGTTGTATTCCTTGGATAGATCTTTCTAACGAGGTATTGAGTGCGTCAAACGAAGATTGTATGCCAAAGTTACGCCCCCGGGAAGTTGATGTACCAATTTACCCAAACGGGGCCCATAGTCTTGGCGTTTCATCTCCTAGGGCTAGGTCTTTGGATGTTTAGGGTTTTCCATTGTTTCTCAATAATAAATAGTCCTTCGAGCCTCATTGTAACACAGTTCAGAGGCCAGTAGCCGCCACATCTCTTCTCAAGGATAGGCTACCAACGCCCTAGCTAGTTTATTTACATTCTGTCTGTAACCATATTTCAGTCATTTGTTATTAATGAAATGAAGCATTACTTCCATTGCATATCTGCGTTTATGTGTATTTATGTATTCCATTGTGTTCCTGCATAAATCTGGATCACACTTGAAATGCAGATCCTTTTCGAATGGGTAATCTATTGTTTCCATTATATTTCATGTCTCTGTGTATTTCCATTCATAACAAACATCCTAACCAACCGATCCAACCTGTTGATCTCAACCATGCTTGTGCTTGCAACAAGAATAACATATAACACTAAGATAATGAATATACCATAAACACAATGGTTATACTCACTTGTAAAATTCGTCTCACCATGAAGGAATCAAACATCTTGTACCATTTGTCTAGCATGCTTCAGGCCATACAATGATTTTTGAGTTTGCAAACAAATCTCCTGTTGCGATTCTGAACTAACCGTTATGGTTGTTCCATATACATCCCCTTATAAAAGGAGATTCATAAAACACTGCATCTCTTTCCATGATGATTTTGTGGGTAGTAGGATCCCATAGTCTGCACCCCTTAACATCATCACCATATCAAATATCTACCTGTTTGATATGGGTCCTACTTAGAAAGCTGATAAAAAAACCATAAGCATCACAACCAAATAATTTCACATTTGAGTAATTACCAGATGACATGTTCATACCTCTTCCTGAATATTCTTGTCTTTTTGCAACCGATGGTGACCGAGTTACCAGATAACACAATCACTTATGTCCACAACTATTGTTGCAACTTGGCATTACTGAACATGCCTATTCGATCCCAACTTCCTTGTAATACTTTCCAAGTTCCATGGATATGAACTTACTTTCATCGTATATTCTCAAATACTTGATTGACCTGCCAACACATCAGCCTTTCTACAGACCCACCTTTCTAAACTGGACACACTGCTCCACCTCGAACTTTGCATTCAAACAACCTTGACCAAATCCGACCAAGCCAACTAGGTAAGCCTTTACCGCTTACCTCTAGGCCCATTTACAATGGAGTTCACCAAGCCTTTTATAGGATTCATTACATGAAATCCATGGACATAATACCACGGGATACCCAAAACACATGGCCCCGAAAAAACACCTTCTTTGACCTAAAAACATATTTAAATCATTAACTCTTTTACCGAGTAGAAAACCCACCAATGGCTTGCAACGCATATGCCATACTTGTGACGAACATACGTCGCTATAGCGACGACTTCAGTAGGTTTAAAAAAAAAATGACAGTTTTCTAGTCTCCGAAAACAATGATATGCTACATAAGCCTTACAATGATATGCTACAGAAGTCCCCATCTTCATGATACACAGAAGCCGTAATACTATACCTAATGAAGAATATGATTTATTGTTGATTCATGCACAAATTTGATGTCTAGCACCAATCCCTTATCCTACTTCAAGGACAGAGCCTTTCAAGGAGAGATGATAGTGGTTGATACGAGACACTTACGGGAACATGATACCAACAAAATTACCTACTAGTTGTCATATTACGGCACGTGCAAACTCCAATGTGAGATCTACTGGTAACGTTGTGGGAGGTATCATTTCTGGTCTAAATTGACCAGCCAAGAGGGCACCTGGAGACTTATATCCAGGATCATTATGCTTCACAGGCTTCATCTTCGTGTTGCATCACCTTTGGTGACTTGATTCCTTCATCACATAAATTTTCTATGCAACTTTTCTGGAAGATCCAAAACAAATATTTGACATGACATTTGATAGTCTAAACTCGACAAAAGGAAGAGTTTCCACCACATCAATCATTCCCCTTTGCAATTCCTTTGATATCTCCACCAAATTACGACGTCCATCCTTACGCATACATCCATCCACCGAAAAGCAAACGGAGGGCTAAGAAACAGAAACTGCGAACGACATGAGAGGGGAGGTATACACCGGAGCGAGGCACAAACGTCGAGGTTGGCAGAGATGGGACCAATGCGGCGATCGAAAACTCAAAAGGTCGCATATTTAGCTTACTCTGATAATAATTGCTAGTTGAAATACTTTTAGATAGAGACAGGGGATGACAATAATTGATTGCTAGTTGAAATACTTTTAGATAGAGATAGAGGATGAAAATAATTGATTGCTATTTGAAATATTGGTTTTTAAATTTAATGGAGTCAATAAAATTTGATCATAAAATTTTACACAAAATCATTTACAAATTAAACTAATTTTTAAGATTAAATATTTTTTATAATAATTTTTAAAATTAAATATATTATTCAAAATAATAATAATAATTGTTTTTTTTTGTAATTGAGTGTAGGAATCTGTATTACTGGTAAGTATTATAATACAAAAGTGAGGATATTGGTCTGCCTAGACGGAAACCAGATCAAGGGTCCCAACTGCTCAAGTTGATAGTTGCGGTGGATGGTACTGATCTACCACATGAGGGATTTCCTTACCCTTTTCTCGGCCTCATTCTTGTATCGACCTTCAACTTCCTTCTTCTACTGAAGCGTAGTGTCATATTGTTGTTGTAACTGATCTCTTTCTTCCATCATTTTCATGAGCTTCTGCTGTGCTTCCTCGCCTCTCCTCTTAATCTTTTGCAATATTCCCATTTGCAAGTCTTGTATTCTTTGTATTGGCATCCTCAATACCATTATGTTTAGATGTCCTAGCACGTTCATCTGCTCTTTTAATTCTGTTGTTGGAAATTCAAGTGTGTCTGTCTCAATCTAGAGTGTTCTATGCCCGGTTGCTAACTAGGTCAAGATCAGATGTGCACTCTCTACTTCCTTCCCTAGAATAATGGATGGTCCTCCCTCAATTCTTCTCTCTTTGGCTAGGTTAGTAGTTGCTGAGAGTTTTTGGAGCATGCTTGAGTGTATTGGAGCACTTTGGAGCTGAAGATTGAAGAGCCATGTTGTCTGATGTGAAGAGTGAACTCTTGTGTGAGTTTCACTATAACAACAAGTGTTGTTGTTGTTGCTGGTAGTTTTCCTAGCACCAAGTTCCCTTGAGTTCACAGTAGAGAGATTCCTAGTTACATGTGCCATAGAAACCCTGATAAACGAATGGGATGCCCGATGGACTAAGAGCATTGAAGGGGTACATTCATTGGGTTGGGAAGGTCAAGAGGAAGAGAGATAGAGGAAACTTGGGATAGATGTAGGATAATACCAGTGGGTTGTGGGATATTGAGTTGTGAGTGGACTATGAGAAACACCATTTTCTTATGGATTCCTAGCCCCAGCTCGGGGGTGACTTGCTATTGATATTTGGAAAAACGAGTCTATGGTTGGGTGGAACATCTTTCCCAAGCAATTGGTTGCACAAATATTTTAAAAGATAAGTGTTTATATGTTTTCCTATGTTAATTTATGAGTTTCACTCTTATGCATTTTACTTTGTGCATGAGAATGAATTATATGTTACTGTGGTGAAACTTATGAGTTCCATTTACCTATTTGGATAGTATGAACAATTGCATGAGCTTGCATGTCATGTAGTTCAGAGTTCTACTTTTAAATGCATATGTTAAGGAATTTTAGGAGTAATGGTAATGGATTCCAACGTGGTGCTTGAATCCTCGTGCATGTGGGGGATAGTTGTCGCACATAGTGCAAAGGTTATTGCATGCGCGGGTTGTCTCAGTGAGGATGTAACAGTCATATGCATTTAGAATGTTGTAGATGCATTTAATTATTTAGTGTCTGCAAAAGGTTTAATCTTTGAGTAAGTTGTAGCTGATAAGCTATGTGAACTTAGTTAATATAAAATTTTCATATTTATGTGTAATTTCTACAAGTAATGTTCCTTGGTTGCGCTGGGGGATGTTACAGAATGGTATCAGAGATTTTGGTTCAACATCGGACTTGTATGGGGCAAATATCAGTTTGAAGTTGGTAAATTTGTCATCTCAGCGTTGAAGCTGTGTCAAAATAGGAAGAAGGGTAGTCGAACATTTTCACGATGGTCATAATGGTCACGAACTGGAAAATAAGGAAAAATAAGCTAAGCGAAGAAACGACTTGCATGCGTTGAATATTTGTATTGTGCAGTATGTTGGTCACTATAATTGCTTAATTAATTTTAAACAACTAAGTGAAACATAAATTATCAACCCAGGGAAGTCTTTTGTTTCAAAGATAGCCACGCACTATATATGCTCAATTCCAAAAGCACTTAGTGTTGTAGTAAAGAAATTCACACTTATTTATTCTTGCTTGAATGAACTGAAGCTCTGAATTAAATCACGGGAAAGTAATTCCCCTATTGCAATTCTTTAAAGCTTAATTAAGAATCCTGAATTACATTAAAAATAATACTGCAATGGGAAAGAACAACTATCTTGCAATCAGAGAACAGGACCC
>JZKD02S2413848.1:140174-158524 GCA_000966675.3 Picea glauca
ATCAAAAAGGCATCTTTCAAAACCATGAGAACAGAAAATAGCGTAAAACATTAGCAAGGAAGCATAAACAAAAATAAAGATTAGCATCCAATTCTGATGAATTAAACGGAAAGATAAGAATCAAACTCTCGAAATTCGAAGTGATGCAGGTACAATTATCTCTCCACTCCTGAGAGCTTTGAAAAACAGATTCATTAAAATTTGGAGTTTAACTATCCCACTCACGGAACCGAATCGTACTGCAAGACGAAGGCGGATATCTTCACAAAACATATCGAACACAGTTTCAAACAGTTTTCTCTCACATCACTGAATCACCTTGTATACAGCGCCAAATCCTCCCTCTCCAAGCTTGTTATTATCGTGAAAATTTTCTGGTGCAGCTACCAATGTTTCCATTTTAAACAGTGAAAACATTGGACATGCTATGAATCGAACCTAGGACCTGACCCTCACTGGTTGGTTTCTCATGCTAAGAATTGAACCTAGGAATGGAGGGAAATTTAAATTTGAAATGGAGCCCGCCCATTTACCCATGTATCCATCCTTACGCATACATCCATCTACCGAAAAACAAACGGAGGGCTGAGGAATGGAAACTGTGAACGGCGCAAGAGGAGAGGTCTACGCCGGAGTGAAGCACAAACGTCGAGGTTGGCGGAGATGGGACCTATGCGGTGATCGGAAACTCAAAAGGTCGCATATTTAGCTTACTCCTTAATAAACTACCACCAATTTACTGATAAATCACAACCCAACCGACATAAACTTAGTGTGACCTTACAACAATGACTAAAAGTCATGTCACGTAAAAACTTGTGATAATTTGTTTTTACGAAATTTGGGGTTACAAGTTAAAAGGAAAGTTAGAAGGGCGATGCATCTTAGCAAAATCGGTCTTGGAATCACAGGCGGTTTATGGGATGGCCCTTGCGGCGGTACCCACCTCTGTACTTACTAGGATTAGACCACTGATATATGATTTTATCGGGTCGGGGGGTCGCAAGGACCGAGGGCTACATGCTTGTAATTGGAGCCTCCTTGCCAAACCTAAAAGATTGGGGGGGTGGGGTCTTAAAAATCCCTTCCTTTTCAGCCGAGCACTTGCCGCTAACTCCTTGTGGAGAGTCCGGAGAAAGGGATTTAGCATCGAGTAATAAAAGATAAGTACCTACCTTACTTATCGGTGGAGACTTGGTCTAGATCTGCGCAGGTTTTACACCCAGGGGCTTCTCATTTATGGAAAAGCCTTTTAAAATCCCTGCCCTTTTTATGTCATTGGTTGAGCTGATTGCCTGGAAGAGGTGATGCGATTTTGGTTGGTGTGGATTCGATTCTTGGATTGGGGCCTCTCTCCTTTCTTTCTATGGAGCTGCTAACGGTTTTGAGGACCCACTGAATCCATTATCTATACCAAGCAAAGTTTTAGACAAATCGGGGTTTGATTCTTGATCCTTGGAAATCCAGTGATGACCTGGGGATCTCGGGCCCATTAGCTATGGAATGGACAAGGTATATGAGAGCGCTTTGTGGGGTGAGAATCCACCTCAGTTCGGAGGAGGATAGTTTACTCTGGATGGGCGGAGATCGTTCGGGCTCACTTACGACAAAAAATGTTTATAACGTTGTAGCAAACAGGTTGTGGCCCCAACAGCTCCCGAGTTGGTGCCTCCAGATCTGGACATGGGACCTGGCATACAAGCTTAAACTATTCATGTGGCTAGTTATCGAAGGAAAGACTTTAACTTGGGACACCCTTCAATGAAGGGGGTGGATTGACCCGAGGCGTTGCTCTCTTTGTAACTTAGAAACGAAATCTATCTCTCATCTATTTGTGGATTGCCGGTTTGCCCACACCCTTTGGAGGGAGTTACTTGACCACTACAAAATCACTACCCCTTGGGAAGGCCGATCCGTTAGCAGTTGTATGGAGGAGTGGATAAAGAAGAAAAAGGTTTATAAAACCTTCCCAATGTATGGAGGAGTTGCACGCTGGAACCTCTGGCTAGAAAGAAACAGGTGCATTTTTGAGTCGTCAACACCAACTTTAAAGAGGGTCAGCATACTTGTTAAAAGCATGGTGGACAGTTCTTGCAGAGTGGACAGTAATCAGACACAACACAGGATAAATAAGACACCAGAGCTTACTATGGATTCAATCTGTTGGTTCGACGGAGTATCACAGGGGGATGGTATCCTTAGCGGAGCGAGGGGTATTATAAAATCTTCAGGTAACACTACAGTCAGATGGGCTCTAAATTGCGACTGGGGTACTAATACCATGGTAGAGCTCCCGGGTCTATGGGCCTCCTTAATAATAGCTCAGCGATTAAACATTACACAACTACATGTTTTAGGAGACTCCAAGGTCATTCTTCACTGGACCACCCACTCCTGCAGCGTAAATGTGGCTAATTTATGGGGATGGAAGAAGAAGATTCGTGAATTGATTCAGTATTTCTCTGTTATAAAATTTGATCATATTTTTAGGGAGGAAAATATGGAGGTTGATTCACAATCTAAACTTGCGCTTCATGTACCTGAGGGGAAGCTCTTCTTCAGCATTTGGCAGGATGGCCAGGAGGGCCCCCCGCGCACCCTTTGGCTATATAATTGATTGTTGGCAGCATCCAGTTAGTTTCTCTTTTTACGATTCTAGTAGTCATACCCTTACTCTGGCTAGTAGTTAGAGGCGATGGCTTTGGCCTTCTAGATAGGAGGTTATTTTGATATATGTAATTATGAAACCAGAGCTAGGACAAAATCTTTTTGTAACTTAACTCTGGATATGATTTTTAGGTGTTTTTGGATGACAAGTATTTACATGTAATTTTGAGAACCACATATATAAAAAATATGGATAAATTTTCTATTCTAAAAAAAGTTAAAAGGAAAGTTCCATTCAGCAACTGGGAAAGTTTCAGCTTCCCTGATGTGGAGAAACCTGCAACTGTTCTAGCGAAAATGGCAGAGGCCATAAACCTACAATTGTTCTAGCAAAAATGGCAGAGGCCATGTGGAGGTGGCGGTGGATAAGTTGGTGATGGTGTTTTTGGAGGTGACTCTGTCGGATTTAGCGACTTAGTTGTGTCATTAATGAGTTTTTAATGGGATGACAGAGCCTTTACGAGCATGTCTCTTCTGTCAGGCCCACTTAGCTCTTGTTGTTTTCAGGATTTGTGCCATTACTGACGTCGGAGGATAAGACAAGCCTTAGTTTCAAGGAGCCCTTAGTGGAGTTTAGGTGGCGCCTTCCTGGTGTTGCTTGAAGCTTCCATGACAGAAGCCGCTGTTAGTGCACTTATGAGTGTGGATGACGAGGAGGCCTGGAGGAAGGTGGGTTTATTTAACTTGTCTGCAGAGGCTCCCACTACCGCCCTTCCGTCACCCTCGAAACTAATAGCCTCGTCGTCTATGCCTGACCCTGATTTGAATTGGTGGAGTGTGAATGTGGCTAATCCCTTATCGAATGTTGCAGTTGTCGCAAATGCTAGTTCTTCTAGTCTGTGCGCGGAATCCATCCTGGGTAGTAGGAAGGTTGACAACGGTTTTTACCAGGCTCGTAGTGATAGGTCCCCTCCAGTAGTGAAGCTTGCTCCTCAGAGGAAGAATGGAATGAAGACTTGGATCCCTAACCGTTCTAGATGTAAGATGGTCCTACAGGATGATTTATGCTTGGAGGAGGCGATAAACCTGTCTCTAAATGCCCTGGTGGGTCGGTTGTCATATCTCTCCCGATGTACTTCATCCATTATAGATTGGGTTCAGAGGTACTTGTTACCTTTGCTGGGGTATAAGCCGGAGGTTCTTTACCTTCCGAGAGGCTAGTTTGGGTTTAAGTTTAATTCGTCGAAAGACTCCATGAAAATCCTGGATAAGCTCTGGACATTTGATGAGGGGAGCTCGATGCTCAAGCGCTGGAGGATTAGCTTCGACCTTGTTCATGATTATTTTCAATTCAGACACCTTTGGGTTCTGCTACCAGGTTTATCATTAAACCTCCAGAATGAGAAAGCTTTGGTTGCGATTGGCAATGCACTAGGTCAGTTCATTAAAATTGATGACCTGGCATTGAGTGCTTCTGAAAGAAGATTGGGAAGGATTATGGTTGAAGTTGATATTCATTTTGGGCTTCTGGAGTCCATTGATATACAGTGGCGTGGTCACACTATCTGCCAAAAATTGGATTACTTGGGTTTACCTTTTCGGTGTACTCTCTGTCGTAAAACTGGTCCCCTAAGAAGTGATTATCAGGTCTTTTCGAAGGAGGAGGAGTCGAAAAATTCTCGGCTCAAGAAGGTGTCTAGATGTGATTCCCTAGGTGTTGACTCCTTCGTTCAAGCTGCAGCCAATACTAGGTTTATGGATTCTTCAAGTCAAGTTGCCACGGACACTGTCACAGGTAAGCTAAAATCTCTATGTCCTTCTTTCTACTTTTCACTCTCAGCCTGGGAAAAGGATTCTTTGGACTCTATCACTCCTATGGTGGTTGGAATTGTGCATTCCCAGTCTCACCTCCTGACAAAAGCTAGGGAAGGTACTCCCTCCTTGGAGTCTGGTCCTCAACCCTCTGTGAGGGCAGGTCTGTTTGTAGTATGGAGAAGGTGACCTCCTCCCTTGAGGAGGTTAGAGTAAACTTTGTTTTTCCTACCTGTAACTCGCCTCCTTCTGGGGGTTTAAGCACTGAGGAAGTCATGGATACCCTAGGGGTTAGGGGCGTTCCCAGTGAGGAAGAGAGGGATTGTTTTCTTCTATCGGGTTACAGGGAGTCGGATCCTGGTGAGTGCTCCCTGGGGGATACTCTGGAGTCTCTAGTCCTATTGCACATAGAGGTTGTCACTCCTCCCCCTATCCCCACTTATCAAGGGAGTAATGTTTTAAAATTTACGGAGCTATTGGTCTTGCAGGGCAGTTAGAAAATCCTGGTGGGGGTCCGACTTCCAATTTCCCCTGGTCAAAGGGTTTGGGTTTTCAGACCTCCCCCATTAAAACGAGGAGTGTGCATAAAAAAGCCACTTGTTCACTTCCTGTTCCTGACTCTCTTACTTCTACTATTACCGACAACAGGGCGCTTAGAGGCATGAAATCCCTTGCTAGGGTTAAACCATGATTCTGCTCTCCTAAATCTCATAGGAGTGGGGGGGACCTTGAAAGCAACCTCCATGCGCAGTTTGTTGCGAAAGACAAAACCATATTATTTTCTTATAGGAAACTCTTGTGGATGAAAAAAAAGTTAGGTTGTTTATGTTAATTTTTTTCCCAAGCTGGTTATCATGTGTTGTTAGTTCCGTTGGAAACTCTGGTGGGTTATTGGTGACGTGGGATCCTAATAAACTACTATTGGATCCTTTCCTCTATTGTGGAGGAATTCTACTTTCTGGCTCTTCTTTGGAGAATAACAAGCAGTTTTGTCCGCTCAATGTATATGGGCCTTGTAATGAGAGGAAAGCTTTCTTGGAATAGGTGGCCTCTAGAGGATTGTTGGCTTATAATAATTTGATTGTTGTAGGGGATTTAAAATTCACTACTAGAGCAGACGAGGTCTGGGGAGCTTCGACACATCTAGACAAGTTGGTGGGCTTCATTAAAGACTTGTTCCAGGAAAATCACTTAGTGGATTTGCTTTCAGATGTTTTGGTCCCCACATGGAGGAATGGCAGAGCAGGGGTTGATAACATTGCCAAAAGGTTGGATCGTACATTGGTTTCAGAGAATCTATAAGTGAAGTGAGCAGATTTAGATCCTGGGTGGAATACCCTTTTATCTCGAATCATGCTCCGGTGTTTGCACAATTTGAATTTCAGGAGTTCTCCTTCGTCCTACCCTTTTAAGTTAAACCCGTCCTGGTTGGTAGAGGAAGAGTTCAATGCTATAGTAAAAGATGTTTGACTGGATCAAGGTTTTTTGGTGGAATCTGATATACAACAAAGATTTGTGTGGAAACTGAAAGTGTTAAAAACTCGGATCAAATCTTGGGCAAGGCTCTAGAGAAGTGCAAAACTCTTCAGATTAGAATCGTTGGAGGAGGAGCTACGTGCAATGCTTTCCTCAATTTTGAGGGATGGGAGGGACCCACTTCCTGACTATCACATTAAAAAATTGGAGGATGAACGTAATTCATTACTTCTCCTTGATGAAGAACTCTGGAGACAGAGGAGTAGGGCAATCTGGCGGAAAAGCAATGATCAGAATACAAGGTTTTTTCATAACTTTACTAGTGCTAGAAAAAATAATAAACATATTTGGGAGATTCTGGATGAGGATGGACAGTACCACAGGGGGCAAGAGGCTCTTAAAAAAGAAGCTAAAAGACACTTTAAAGGCTTTATTGAAATTGACGACCCTCCCTCCCCAGTGGATCAAGTTTATACTACTAGTCTCTTTCCTCATTTTGTAAATGAGGAGGATTCATTACTTCTCTATTGACCATGTACAAAATCGGAGAATTGAGAGGTCTTGAAGCACTTTGCAAAAGATAAAAGTCCGTTCCATGATGGATGGACGGTTGAATTCTTCTCTCATTTCTTTGAGCTGCTCAGTGATGATCTGTTGGAATTAGTGGAGGACTCTAGGATCAGAGGAAAGGTTCTAATCTCTCTAAACTCCACATTTCTGGTGCTAATTCCAAAGGAAAATAAACCTACGACTTTCGGATACTACATACCCATAGCGCTCTGTAACTTATGCTATCATTTGATAGCAAAGGTGATAGCTAATAGACTCAAGCCTATCCTCTCAAGTTCGTTGTCGAGTGAACAACTAGGATTCTTAAAAGGCAGGAAGATATTGGATGCTATAGGGATGAAGCAAGAGTGTCTACACAGTATAAAAATGAAAAAGTTGAAGGCTCTAATTTTAAAGTTGGACTTAAAAAAAGCATATGAGTGTGTAAATTGGGACTTTTAAGATTGATCCTCATTCAAACGGGTTTTAGTTTTCCATCTATTAACTGGATTATGAGTTGTGTAGTCAACTCCTCTTTTGTTTTTCTTATAAATGGTGAGACTTCCCCTTTTTTTCAGAGTGACCATGGTTTAAGGAAAGGTTGTTCGTTGTCACCTTTACTGTTCATTTTAGTTATGGAAAGTTTTAGCCTGTTGTTGAAAAAAGGCCAAATTGAGGGAAGTCTGACGGGGGTGAAGGTCTCCAAGATTTTAAAATTGTCCATCTTTTCTTTGTTGACGACATCCTCATCATGACAAAGGCCTCCTTAGAGGAGTGGATGAAGATAAAATCCCTTCTAAATCTTTTCTGCTGTGCTTCGGAGCTGAAAGTAAATTTGAGTAAATCTACCTTTCCCCACTCGGGCATCCAAGGGGAGATGTTGGACAAGTTTAAGGAATCTTTTTCTTTTAATTTTGCTGATCTGGCTGAAGGTTTTAGATACTTGGGATATTTTTTAAAAGCTGATAAGTCCAAGTTTGATGATTGGAGATGGCTCTTAGAAAAATTTGAAAATAGGATTGGACATTGGTGTAACATGTGGTTATCTCTAGGTGGTCGTTGCATCCTTGTAAAAGTGGTGCTGGAAACCCAACCGGTTTATTGGATGGATCTAGTGTCGCTCCTTGTATCTATGCTTAATAAGATTTGTCAATTTATCTTTGACTTCTTTTGGTTAGGTGGTAGTACTTCTCACCATTTCCACCTTTGCAGCTAGGAGGTGCTAGCTAAACCAAAATCTTTCAGTGGTTGGGGTCTTAGAAATATTTACCATTTTAACCGAGCATTGGATGCAAATTCTTTGTGGTGTGTCTTGATGAAGGATGGGATTTGGCATAGGGTGATTAAGGATAAATATCTACCTTATACTTCTATCTCTACCTGGTTCAGATTGGCCACAACTAAACAACCCTTGGCTTCGCAGGCTTGGAAAAACCTATTAAAGTCTCTTCCACTTATCACTCACTGGTTAAGTTGGAATCCTAGAAATGGTCACTCAGTTTTAATTGGACAAGACAAGATACTGGGCATGGGGAACTCTTCACTACTCTCGCAGGAACTTTTGTTGGATTTAAAGAATAAAAATACCAGATATCTCTTTGAATCCAATGCTCAAAGTTCGATGCGTTGTATAACTGCTTAGTGGAATGGTAGTTCTGATTTGAAACTTTCGGGTGTTTTGGCTCTTGAATGGAGTCCTTTTTGTAAGGATTTAATTGGATGGAGGGTCCATCTCCATCAAAGAGAAGAAAAATTAATTTGGATGGTTGGAGACAACTCAGGCACCCTATCTGTTAAAAATGTTTATAATTCTTTACAAAAAAAACTCTAGCAGCATCAATTTGTAGGTTGGAGGAGGCATATGTGGTCCTGGGATATTGCCTTAAAAATCATACTTTTCACTTGGCTCGCAGTGGAGGATAAAATCCTAAATTGGGATAACCTTAAAAAAAAGGTTGGGAAGGATCAAGCCTCTGTCTATTATGTTCCATGGATACCGAGCCAGTATTTCATCTATTTGCTAATTGCACTTTTACTCTTCAGGTGTGGTAGAAGTTAAAATATGCTCTTCATATAAGTTCTACTTGGGAAGGTAACTCTTTATCTAATTGTTTTGATAGTTGGACTTAAAAGGAGTGGAAATTTAGTACTCTTCCCTCCTTGGCCTGTTGGTTCATTTGGTTGGAAAGAAACAAGAAAATCTTTGAAAATCGTATCCCTTCTATTCAGACGGTTGTTTATAAAATCTTGGGGATGTTGGAAAAATCTGATGGTTTGAGTCCTTGGAAAGGGAGGTGTCTTAGAATATTAAAGACTCCTATTCATACTTTTCCTACTGTGGGATGGTTTGATGGTGCAACTCAAGCAAATGGGTTATTGAGTGGTGCAAGGGGTGTTTTAAGAACTTTTGAAAACACTAGCTACAAGTCGACCCTCAATTGTGGCTCTGGTAAAAACACAAGGGTTGAACTTCTAGGCATTTGGGCGACCTTAATTTTGGCATCTCGACTGGGCTTTGATCATCTACAAGTCTTTGGAAATTCAAAAATTGTCATTAAATGGCTGAATTGCAGGGGAAATTTACATGTTACCTCTCTAGTGGGCTAGAAGGATGGGATCTTGGAAATAGAAAAATATTTCTGTACACTCAGGTTTTCACATATCTTCAGGGCACAGAACTGGGTGGCAGATGCCTTATCCAAAAAATCACTTCAGGCTCCAGAAGGGAAGATCAAATTCAATAAATGGATAGAAGGACATGAGGGCCCCTCTCACTTTTTGCATCTCTATTAGTGCTTGATTTTCCTTCTATATTTTTGGAGACTATGTTTTATTATAGTTGGTTATGGAGGTTAATGCCTTCATAGTATTATAGGTTTCTATCACGTATGTTGTGGAAGTTCACTAGACAAGATATGGTTCTTTAAGTTCTTGAAGAGGTGGTTGTTTTTGTTTGATCCATCTTGGTATGGTTTGTAGTTTGGATGTATTTTTTTGTCAATGTACATGTTCCTAAGAACACTATATATATAAATATATTGAGAAATTTTCCGCTGGAAAAGTTAAAATCTAGAATTCAAAATTATAAATTTGTTTATCAATATTTTTGAATTATAAAATTAGATTAAAAAATATGAATATTGTTGTTACCAAATTATGAACTTAGAATTATAAAATTAGATTACAAAAATATGAATATTGTTTTTACCAAATTATGAATTCAGTTTTGAAATACTAAATTTCCATTCCAAAAGTGTTAAGGTTCAATATTGAATTATAATAATGCATATTTAGATTTTAATATTTATTATGTATATAGTCACAAGAGTTAAACAAAGTTGGAGATTTATTTAAGAAAACCCTAGCTGGTGACTAGGGCCGAATGTAATTTTTTCTCTTGGTCAATCAATTTTCAATGGTGGGTGACCTTTTTGACTCATGGGCTTTATGCATGAGGTTTAGATGTAGGCCTCGCTTATTTTGAGGGGTCGTTGATGGTTCTTTCTTTGTTATCCTTGGCAATCCAAGGCCATATTTGGCATAGAGATTGTGGTTATCCAAATATGGTGGCTCCCTTGACAGGTACAATTTCTTAAAGGCCATGTCTAGTCCAAGTACGAAGGATGATGTAGCTCTAGACTTCACTGAAAACGAGAATGATTGGGAAAGTGCATTCCCTTCAGAAGAGGGATTCATGTGGGCTCGACGTTTAAAGAGGTCAGTTGACCTGGTGTGTTTGGATCCATTGGATCAAGTTGGCGACTCTCCTCTAGTGGCAGGTAGATCAAATCCCAATGCAAATTCACTCCCGGTGGTTGAGGGTGGTAATGGATGGTCGCTCCATGGCGTACCACATAAGGTTTTGTCTGAGGCTTTGGTTGGAGTAAATTCCACCACCTTTGCATCTTGTCAAGTACTAGAAAGCATGTCATGTGTCTCTCTCTCCATCAAACCCAGTCACATCACCATCAACCATGGGAACCCCATCAGAAACCCTAAGCCCATGTGATGTTTAGGGCATAAGGTGTGACATATAATGCATTCCAAGGCCAACGTTGGGGTGCAAGGATCTAGAACATGGTCATCTCATGGAATCCAAGTTCCTTCGAAGGAAACTTTCTTCCTCCCATGTGTCCAATGAGTGGGGGCGCATCATCCAACCTATGGGCTTCATGCCCCTATGAAGGTCCAAGCAACCTTGTGCCTTCACACAAAGACTTATACCTCGCAAAGCCCTCCAAAGAAAAACATATTCGCCCTCCAAGTGTCCACAATTCACAAGTATCATGCCAAGTAATCCATATCTAATAAAAGAATGACTTGAACATGTGTATCAAATCCCCCCTTTTCAAAATAAACAAATGCTCAAAGACCTTATACAACTTGCCAAATTTAAATATGGTGTATTGCATAAGGTTTTGTTTGAGGCTTTGGGTGGAGTAAATTCCACCACCTTTGCATGTCTCCTTTGAATCCTCGACGTTTTCATGCAAAGGAGAGGTTTCTTAGGGTCAATAGGGCACTTTAGTGGTACATGCAATAGAGACGAGGTAAAAAAGGTGAAGTTGTTGGAAGGTTAAAAAATAACACCAAATAATGGGGGTAGGGGACGCTGTAGAGATCGTGGCCATCCCTGATTTTCTAGGGAGAACTATTGTGGGTTTCTTTCAAGTTTCAGTGAAAAGGTTTTATCCCCAACATTGCTCAAGGGTTGGCTTGCTGAGAATTGGGCTGGAATCTAGAGTTATTGCCCAATATTCCATACTTTGGCAAGTGTCTGGATAAGTTTTCAGTTAAGTGAAAAAAATACCTGGAAGAGGATTTTAGTAGGGTTTGGGGATGGGGGTCGTTAGAGTTGATTTTGAAGGAATGGGTGATTTCATTCGACCCAACAAGAAAATAAGACCAAGGAATGGGTGATTTCATTTGGCTAACTTGCCTAATATTCCTCTAGTGTTATAGAATAAGCCTCTTCTTATTTCAATTGACAATGAGATAGCGGAATTCCTTAGTTGTGAACTAGGGTGGGTAGATAAGGCGAATTGTTGATGGGTGTGGGTGCAAATTGAAGTCAATTTGAAGGAACATTTTTTGGATTAAATAGAGTTGGTCTAGGGAGATTTCAAGTAGGTTCAAAAAATTAGTTATTGGTGTGTGTGATTTAGGTGTTATGGATGTGGGTCATCTGCAAGCCGAATGCTAAAGGTAACCTTCACATTTTCCACCTTTTCATAAAATCGTGATGCAGAAGTTGGAGACTAAAGGATCAGTGGGGTTGAAGGCATTGGCCTCGGATG
Source organism: Picea glauca (assembly GCA_000966675.3). Classification (NCBI taxonomy): domain Eukaryota; kingdom Viridiplantae; phylum Streptophyta; class Pinopsida; order Pinales; family Pinaceae; genus Picea; species Picea glauca. Next base: position 151,916 of record JZKD02S2413848.1, read on the forward strand.
GATTTTTTGGCGCACAAGACAAGATTTCAGGTAGTGATTCTCATGTTGACTCTTCAAATAAGCCTCAATAGATCCCTTCTCCTGGTAAGTCTTCATCCTTGGTTATTTCTATATGTGCTCGATTGTCTCCCGAATGCATGAAAAAAGTCTCTTTGGTATTACCCTAGTCTCCCAAGTCTATTTCTTCCCCCTCTTCCTCCCATAGCCTGAGTGGCGCAAAATAATATTGTTCAAATTTAAATTTTAAACCTGATGATGTAAAGTCAGGGGCTCGATCTCTACATATTTCTGCTTGTGGGTCCCCTCCCCTTTCCCCAATTGTTGGGTCTAAATTTACGTCAGAGAAATCCTCTTTCTCTCAATATTCTAGATCATCTATAAAATCTGAGTATATGATTCGCTCTAAGTATAAAGTAGTAGAAGAGGCCTTTAGAGGAGGTGGGTTGGATTTAGACATAGGAGGGGGTGGCCAAGCAGGTCGCAACTCTTTTATTTCATTAGCACAATCTAAAGCATTGAAGGAAATATCAAGTGGGAGACAATTGAAAATTGATCGAACCTTTAGAGAGGGAAAATCCCAAGATGGGGTTCACAAATGATAGATATTTCTTTCAATGTTAGGGGAGTTGGGGGTGCTCCTAAAGTTTTATCCCTCAAGATTTTGGTGTCAAATAGAAGGTTAGATTTTGTTATGGTTCAGTAAATGAAGTGCAATGGGTCTAAAGCCATGGATGTTTTCAGCCACTTTCTTCGAGATTGGTCATTTTGTTCCATTTACGCCATAGGGATCTTTGGGGGCCTTCTCTCAACCTGAAGTCCAAGGTTCAAGGCATTGTCCTCCTTGGTAATTTCATCATGTATCGTTGTGGATTTGGATGATTGTATATTGAAACTCTCTCTCAAGCTTATCAATGTTTATGGGCCCTATGCCAATAGAATCCCCTTCTGGTAAGGTCTAGGTTGTTCTAGTCTTTTGGAGGTCCCAAATATTATTTTAGGAGGTGACTTGAACTTCACCATCTCCATCCACTAGGTTTGTGGGGCACATCCAAGGCAGGATCCTCAAGAAATTTTCTTTGTAAATTAGATCGAGCATAATAGGTTGATAGATATGGAACCTCTGAAACTCTCCCAAACTTGGTGAAATAGGAGAAAAGGGAAATATTTGGTGGAAAAGAGGTTAGATAGGTTTTAATTTCATAATCATTGGTGGATTCCAATTGGAGGATCAAGTCAAAGGTGGTGGTTGGGGGTATCTTGGATCACATGCCTATCTTACTGGAAACAACCAATAATTCCTCTAGTCCACCGTCTCCGATGAAATTCAATCATGCATGGCTTTGTGAAGAGGATTTCAAAATCCTCATAAGGTCCTCTTGGATCCCACTGGTAGATGGATCTGGTGTCTCTTATATGCAACAATTCGCTTCAAATATTTCCTATGTTAAACGAGTAATTACAAAATGGGATAATGCCTTCAATGAAAAATCCTCCATGCAACTTTGGAAAATTGAATCTCAAATTGGTTGTATTTTGATTGAAGATCGAGTAGAACATATGTCAAAAGATGAAGGAATTAATCCTAGCAACCTATTTCAAAAAATAAAGGAGTCGTTGGATTGTGAGGAAACTTAATGATGGTTAACAAGTAGGGAAATCAATCTGGTTAAAAGAAGGAGATGATAATACTAATTTTTTTCACAATTATGCTAAGCAACGTAAATAGGCCAATACAATATGGGAGTTGAAAAACAATAGAGGGGAGTCAGTATCTTCCTTTGATGATCTAGTGGATGTAGGACAATAATTTTTCTTTGAATTGTTCAGGGCTCCTCCTGGGTGTCCAATAGAAGAGATCCTGAAGGTTGTTTCCCTCATTCCCAAATTGGTAACAGATGAGATTAATGCATCTCTTCAAGAATAAATCTTTGAAAAATAAATTTTCTCAACTCTCTCCTCTTTCCGAAAATGTAAGATCCCGGGTCATGACAGCCTATATGTTGAATTCTTGTTAGGATTTCTTGAAATGATGAAATTAGATCTTGTCAAAGTGGTCAATGAATCTTAAATATTGGGGAAGGTTTGGGGTTCCTTCAACTCAACCTATCTTTCCTTGATCCCAAATAAGAAATAAGTGGAATCTTTTGTGGACTTTCGTCCAATTTTGATTCAGATTATTTTGAGAATGACATGAAGACAGAAATATAGCAGAGATATAACAAGGAAATACACAAAGATATTGCCACAATCACATAAATATAGTGAAACCCAACTTCTATTAATGAATAAGAGAGAAAAGCATTGTAGAACACAAACTTAGCAGAACGAGGTAGCTTATCTCTAAAAAGAAAGAGATGTTGGCTAGGCTTCATTCACAACAAGATTTACATCACACTCCATTGCATGCTTAAAGGGCCTCCTTCACCTCAATTATATAAGAGAGAGTGAGAGGAGAACAATTCCCATGATGCATGTGGGATAAATTGGACTAATTTTATAAAATTTCATGGGCATGTAAAACACTAGGACTTCTTGGGAAGTCACCCATCCCAATACTACTCTAGCTTGAGCACACTTAACTGTGGAGTTCTAATGGGATCCAATGAATTAACGCTATGCTACATACATGTACACAAAACCACTAGGAAATCATTACATGATGTATGTAATTAACAAATGAAGATGGCATTGCATTCCATTCCCCATCAAAAGGGTGAATATCATGGTTTATCAAAACCATAGGCTCGAAATGTTTATTTAGTGGAAAAGGTGGATGGCCACTGAGATTGACTTGGATCATTCCTCCCCCCTTAGCAAGAAATTTTCCCCATTGCATCAAGTTCCCTCGGGATATCGGGAAACTTCTGTTGAATCTAAACCTTTGTGAGTTGTTTTCCTTGTTGAAGTAGATGTTCTACTTGTACTTTGCCTATGGAAGGATGTCATGAACATGTTGGAGGTGTTGGATCCATTCAATAGATCTAGCTACATGATCTACCTTGGTCTTAGTGTGGGAGGACTCTCTCGATGAAGATGCAACAAGAAGAGCTATATCAATGGGGTCTACTGGTGGGTACCCCAAGCACACTTGAAAAGGGCCATGGCCAATAGATTTATGTTGGACATATGGAAGAATCGCATTTTGTTCATGTTCTTCTACAATATTTTCAACTTACTTCTGTTGGATAGAAATGTCTTGGGCTGAGGCTATAGTGGTTGCAGTGTCCTTTTATTCACCTTTTCACCGAATCGTGAGGAGGCTAAACTTTACGGTATGAAACATTAATTTGCAGCACTATTTTGCAGATATAGTAGTCAGAACTACCTCTAGTATCCTGTAGAGTTGACCTCCTAGAGTAACAATGACATTGCGGGGATGAGGCTCATATATAGAGTGATGTTTCCACATATATGGTTGTCCTAAAAGAACATCACAAACTTCAAGTGGGGAAACATCACAAATACCTCATCCTTGAAGCGATTGATGCCATAGGACAAGTGGCACTATTGGCTGACATAGATGTATCGTCCCTAGCTCAACCATCCGATGATGTATGGATGGGGGTGTGGAATCGTTGGAAAATTCAATATCTTGAAGACATCAACTAAGATCAGGTACTTATGACTCTCGATGTGAACAATGAAATGCAGTGGAGTCCCCTTTACCCACATCTGGGAGTGGAAGAGGCACTCCCCCTCATCAAGCTCCTTTGGTTCTTTTGGTTGTATTATTATGGCCGCGATGGTAGCAGTGGGTTATACATTGATGATTTGTTTCCATTTATTGTGCTCTAAATCAAAGTCTAACTCGGGTTCTGATTTTTTTTCTTTGAGCTCGAACCCCAATGATTGTCTCGAGTGACATTCATTGGTGTTGTGACAAGGGATTTTTTGGAACTCACACCACTTTCTAGTCTCTTTCTTAAACTTCCTGTTACCCTTATTTTCTTGTGTCTTGGACTAGATCTATTGAGGTTGGCCTTCCTTGTTGATATGTCCTTCCTTCTATGAATTAGAGTTTCCTTTTCCATACTTTTGTTGTGGCATATTTTCAAACCCAAACTCCTGCTTACTCTGCTGCTTGAATTTCAGCTCGATTTTGACCACATATCGATAAGCAAATCCTAGTAAGGAGACATCCAAGAAATCCATCTCTCTTTGTATGTACCTATGAAAACCAATCCGGTACTTCAAGATCAAGTTCTGCTCAGAGTCTTTGATACCCAACTTTGAGTGCAAGGTATTAGTGTATTTTGGCACTATCTGGTCTCTTTTCTGATGTAGAGTTGTCCATCTCATGTATTGGTAATCATAGTTTCCAACATGGTAGAACTCCTCCTTTAGGGCATCTATAAAGGCCTCCCAAGTGGGTTCTCTCATGAATGGTGTAGATTCACCCATGGTGTACCTCTACCAATAACCTTCCCACTAAGCTTTGACATAAGGAAGGGATTTAAGGAGCGTGAAGGTGATCTTTTCACTCTCGATTTTTTTTTGGATAGAATAATAACCTTCTAGAAAATTCAACCATTTTTCTAGATCATCTGCATCTATCTGGCCTTCAAATAAGGGGATATCAAAATTGACTTGTATGTTGAAGTGTTTTGCACCTCTGAAATTGACGATTGTCGAAGATGCCTCGATTGCCACCATTGGTAGTCTTCAAAGGATATGAGCGAAGTTTTCCATCATCGTGTTCCTCTGTCGCATGAGGGATTCCTCGAGCAATGTCTTGAAAGGATCTCATGCTCTGTCATCTCTCTTTTCTTCCTCCATGGGAGGTCACTTGGGCTAGAAAGAGAGGTTGTCCTCAAGTGAAACTAGCTTGAGACCCAAATCTCTATACCTTGGCCTTGTCGGGGACCTGCTTTGAGAAATGACAAGGAGCAAACCGATCTGATACCACTGATCCAGATTATTTTGAGAACAACTTGGAGAAAAAAATATAGTAGAGATATAACAAGGAAATACAAAGATATATTTCCACAAACACAGAAATATAGTGAAACCCAACTTCTATTAATAAATAAGAGAGAAACACACTGTAGGATTTTTTTTGGCAAAATGCGGTAGCTTATCTATGAAAAGAAAGAGATGTTGGCTACGCTTCATTCGCAACAAGATTTACATCACACTCCATTGCATGCTTAAAAGCCTCCTTCACCTCAATTATATATGAGAGTGAGAGGAGAATAATTCCCATGATGCATGTGGGATAAATTGGACTAAGTTTATAAAATTCCATGGGCATATAAAATACTAGGACTTCCTGAGTGGTCACCCATTCGAGCACTACTCTAGCCTAAGCACGCTTAACTGCAGAGTTCTAAAGGGATCTAGTGCATTAACACTTTGTTGCAGGAATGTACATAAAACCACTAGGAAATCATTACATGATGTTTGTAATTAACAAATGAAGATGGCATTACATTCCATTCCCCATCAAAAGGGTGAATATCATGTTTTATCAAAACCATAGGCTTGAAATCTGGATTCAATGGAAAAGATAGATGGCCACTGAGATCCACTTGGATCAAATTTATTGTTGCAATCTTATTTACATACTCATAGCTAAGATTATTGTCTCTTGTATCAAACCCATTTCCAGTGAATCTACCTTAGAAGAACATATTGGGTTCCTTAATGGGCATCAAATTCATGATGCGGTCTCCATAACTCAAGAAGCCCTTCAGTCAATGAAATCTAAGAAAATCCCAACCTTTATTATGAAATTGGACCTCTCTAAGGCATATGATAAGATTAATTAGACATTTTTGCGCTTAGCTCTCATTCAAATGGGGATCAATATATTGATTGTAAATTCGATCATGCAGTGTATGGAGTCTTCTTCTCTAGCTGTGCTAATCAATGACTCACCCTCTTCTTTCTTTTGTCCTTCAAGGGGCCTCCGACATTGGTGTCCCCTTTCTGCCTACATTTTCCTTTTGGTTGCGGATGGTTTAAGCAGGCTTACTCATCAATCTCGAAGCAAGAACCTCATTAAAGGACTAAATTTCTCCTTGGAAGAATTCCTAACCCACTTGTTATTTGTAGATGACGTTATCATCTTTGGTGCAGGTTCTTTTCAAGAGATAAAAGCTTGGAAATGAATTTTTGAATCCTTTTGTATAGCGACGGGAATGCAAATTAATAATGGAAAATCATTTGTTCTGACCAATGCATTGGGGGATGAATTGCAAAGACAACTTATGGAGGTCCTTTTGTTTGCATGTAAATGTATCGATGAAGGTATGAAGTATTTGGGATTCGAACTCAAGCCCAAATCCTACTCTTTCCATGATTGGTCATGGTTAGTAAAAAAATATTCAACGCAAAAAATATTCGTGGTCACATAAATGGCTATACAAGGGCGACAATTTGGTCTTGATGAAATCTGTCCTAAGCAGTATTCTTGTGTACTCGACAAGAATACAAAAAATACAAAAAGGAATATTGACCAAGGTAAGGAAGCTTTGCTTTCAATTACTTTGGCAGGTAAAGAAGGATTCTGGTGGATCCCATATCATGAATTGGAAACACATTGAAATGACAAAGGATCTTGGAGGTTGGGGGGTAAAAAATATTTTTTGGTTTAGCAAAAGCTTGGCT
>JZKD02S2413848.1:171354-212787 GCA_000966675.3 Picea glauca
CAGGGTCCTCATCGACCAACACATCAATATCCTCATGCTTTCTTTCCCTCCAGTGAACATACATCCTACAAATAGACAAAGTCCAGGAGGGTTAACTCTTGTTTTTTTTTTTTAAAACTAAATTGAAGGTCCATGTGGGCTGTAGTGTTCAAAATAGCATGTACACTCAGGCTGTCATAAGGTAGCCCATGTGTACCCTTGAGCTATCATAAGACAGCCCGCATGGATGTAGGGCCGACCTTTTAAAGGTAGACGCCCCCCCCAAAAAAATGAACTTAAATGCATAAAGAAAAAATTAAAATGCAAGAAGGGGCAGTGAGTACTTACTTGGTCCAAGCGGATGATTGTTTCATCCACTGAGGCTCCTAGAATCAACTCTTTTCACAAAGGGGTAGTTTTGGATTTTAGTCAATTTCTCAATTAGCAATGGTGATAATGAGCTGCTAGCTTCTATTTATAGACGTTTTGGCCTCTTTTTGTCAAATTTTTGGACCCTTTTGTCATTTTTTCTAAGCTAAAAATCATTTAGTATGGTTCGGGAGTTTTCTTTGGATTGTCACGAGAAGTGTTCTTTGGGTATTTGGAAACTTTTTGGAGTTTTGGGTTGTTTTGAAGGTCCTTTGGTAAAAAGACATTTTTTGCAACCCGTTGCATTTAAGATAGGATTCCACCTCCACTTTCTGCATCTTGTTGTCTTTTCCACTTTTCCATAGGATCGATCCCACCGAGCTGCGACACGAAACCATCATTGCTACTTTACGAGTGTCTTAATTTAGTGGTAGAGCCTACCTTAACATGGATGCCCTAGGTAGATCCTGGTTGCATTTTGGTGTCCATGCTGTCACTAACGACTATAGGCCTGGGAGTCCTTACTAGCTTTTCCTGATTACGAGTTTGAGCCTCATTTGCATAATTCCTTATCACTTTTGACCTCACCCTCGTGACTCCCAAAACTTAATGGGTCTTCTTTTAAGCTCTTTTCAGACCCTCTAAATGTGAAAATATTGCCGAGCGATCTTGTTAACCTTCACTCTCGCTAAACTGAAATTTGAAGTCACATCTATCCGACTGTAGTTTACCCCTTTTTTAGTCCGGATGGTCAACTATACGAACAAAGGTATACTCTAGAAGCCTCGGTTCTCTAGAAGAGTACTCTTAGGTATAATTCTAACCCTTTTTCGGGCCTGAGGGACTAAATTTATGAAAAAGGAACCCCCATGGAGTCCATAGTTAAGTTCTTTTTAGACTCCCTAAAATTGAAAAGATCGTCGATTGAACTTATTCTTTCACACTCGTTAAAATGGTCTAGAAGAACATTCCTGACAGAGTCCATAGTTGAGCTTTTTTCAAACTCCTTAAAAATGAAAAAAATGTCGAGTGACCTTGTCTTTATCACACTCGTTAAAATGGTTTTGAATAGACATCTGGTCTATGCTAGTTTACCCCTTTTTCGAGCCGACTAGACTATCTTTGAAAAAGGTACCCCAACGGAGTCTCCTTTTACGTTTTTTCATATGCTCTAAATATGAAAAACCACCGAGCTTACCTTCTTTGGGCTCGTTAAAAGTACATCGAAGGATGTTACCATTGTGTGTTTTGTTAACCACATTTGCATATCTGCATCTTTGGCCTAATGCCGGCTCCATGTTTCTCTCAACTGAACCATTTGAAGCATGCCTTATATGCAAGCCCTGTAGTACTTTGCATGTGCGTCTTGACACCTTTGGCCCCGGTAGGGATTTTTCCGAATGTCCTTGCTCTGAACATCAGTCTTGTCATTGCGCCTAGAACTAGTATGTCTTCTACACACAATCCTCCTTTTTAACATAGCATTCTTTTATTCTTTTTCAAGCTTTCCAAAACTATTGAAAAAGACAAAAAAATCAAATATACCCTAAAAAGAGGAAGGGAAAAGTATTTTCTTTTTATTGGAAGCACAATGTGTCGCCCTTGGACAAAGAACATCCTTCTGTTTGTTCGTCAAAGCCCTGGGATTTAATGTGACCTTAAGAAGATGTTCTCACTACATAAAGCTGTGTCCTCCTCCAATTGGTTATTCTTCCAAACATATGGAGAGTTTGCGATGGCTCCTGCATCGTGAACTTATGTCAAAATATCATGCTGCCTGAGTCTCATCTTATGTCATGCTATTGTTCAAGAGATTTATTACCAAGCTTGAGTCAGCCCCTCTATAGATTGTCTCTTACCCTCATGCTCAGTCATCCTGAAATCCCAATCAAGTCTTTGTTTGAAATCCATGAAGCCCTCAACTTGATCATCAAAATCCTATAGTTTGTTCCTGACAAGCCGTTGAAGACCTTTGGGTAGTGAAGTTGTACACTTACATTACACTCCTACCCGATTTTTGAATATTTTGAAGTTAATGCTCGAGCTCTGAGGGCCTCATCTCTAGCCATCAGTCCTGATTCGCTTCTTGAAGATGGATACTATAAATGTATATATTTTTGATTTCGAGATGTAGATCCTCTATGTATTGCTCGCGGCTACATTTTATATAGTTATATGACATGGATCTACAGTGTATTTGATTGGTAGCCATGATTTTATTTCATTCCGAGCATGGGTATGCCCGCCTCGGTGAGACAATTATTATTTTGTAGATGGCACCTACCGAATTCTGGTCCCTAGGCTCACTGGTTTGGTATGCTGATAAAGATTGATAATGTATTTTGTCCATCAGATTCTCTTCTGACCTCACACATTAGGGGGCATCTATTATAACCCTAATTTGCACCAGACATGCTTACCTGACATCAGGCCATCTCATATGCCTTCTTTGCCAAGCCAGTACTGAAAAACTCTTCTTAAAAACACCCTTTTTAAAGGCCCACATGCCCTTCTCCACTACAACCCACATGTACACTCTAGTTGACCCACTACAACCCGTGTGTACCTACAAAAGCACATAAAATGGAAAGTTGTTGATGGAACACACAGTTTTGGGCAAGTTAACTAAACCTTTCAACCATGCATGTCCAGTCACTCGACTAAATACCTAGCTCCTTCTAGCCTATAAAAGAAGGGGTAGGGGTCCCATTTGAAAGGAGGAAAATCATAGTAAAGAAACTCTACCCGAATTAGCATTCCCCTTGCCAAAGATTCTGCAACCATTTTGTGATTTCAACGAAGAAGAGAAGAAAGTGTGTTAGTAGTTGGTGCACAGTAAAAGAGGAGCCCAGGACCATATTCGTGGAGAGTGGCTGTCTTCATCATTGTAAGTTGCTTTAGTGAAGTTAATAATAAAGAAGTACTTTTCCCGTCCCACCATATGAGGTTTTCATTGTTTATTGTGTAAATGTTGATTAAATCTCTAACCCATTAATCTGTAGATCAAATGCATGTGGAGTTCTTTGTTTGTCTTTTGTGAATGCAGGTCAGCCTTGGGAGGAGAGTTGCAGTCAAAGAGCGACCAAGTGTAAAAAGGGATCGATGTCAAACGCTGAAAATAAGGTATGTTCACTTGATCTTCTTAACTATGTATTTGATTAAGAATAACGGGGATTAGGTCTAGGATGGTGGTAAAAAGTAGGAATATTTAGGTATTTTCTACATGCATGATAAAACCCTAAGTGCTAGTCCATAGGGGGATTTCCCACTCACAACAGAAGCATAGAGAAGGGCTAGTCAACTCTTCTCCATACAATTTATTTTGCAAAGAGTGGAAAAGGGTTAGAGAACTCTCTTCCATAAAAAAAAATCATTTAAGAGTTCTCTCACAAACATATAATATCTTTTCATTGGAAACAAAAATGGAAAGGGTTGGTCATCATTTCTCTATATCAATTCGCCCTACACACACATTCCAATTTTAAGTCAAGATACTATTTTAAATTATATATTTATCAAGAAAAATTACAAACTATATATTACAACATAAATATTAATAATTAAGAACATATATGAATTTAAACCTATATTAACATACATTAGAATTTTATCAATATATATTTTACGAATTTTAAGCGTTTATTATTTTTATTTAAAAATTATAAAATTTATTCATTTTTAAAATATCAACCCGAATAACTACCCTTAAAATAAAAACAATGCACCCGTTAATTTTTTAATACAACCGCCCATTTCGATTTTGAAACATCCCTCCCATCTCAAAATTGAAACATCTCCCCCATTTCAAGATTTTAAAATCTCATCTTTTGCAAAGTATAAAAAAGAAAGTTGAGTACTTTCTTGTTATTAGTCCCTGCCAAAGGCGTAGAGGGACTATAGCGATCGATAATTCGTTGAATTTGTATTAATATGTCCTTTGACTATAAATTTTCGCATCATCTCTATTGTTCGAACTATAGAACTAAAAACATTATTTTTTATATAATAAAAAAAACCTTATGTGTCATCATCTCATTGGAGAGTAGATTCGAATTCTTATTACCAGTTTCACTATTCCCAATGTTTTAAATGTTTAGATATCCAAAGTTTTGAGCATCGATGGTTTTTTTTAATTTTTTAATTTTTATTGAAATGTTTACATACCGAAATTTTTGAGCATCGACGGTCTTTTTTAATGTTTTTATTATTTCTATTTGTATTGAAATGTTTACATACTGAAAGTTTTGAGCATTGACACTCTTTTTGAGGTACTTGAATAGGCCTAACAACTTAAATGTTTACATAGCGCGAGGTCCTTAAACAGGCCTGGAAACTTAAATGTTTGCATAGCATGAGGCCCCTAAACAGGCCTGACAGCCTTAAATGTTTACTTAAATAGGTCTGTCACACATTTTTCCTCAAAATTTTCCATACAATGTTGCAGTGAATTCAGACAATATTGTTGTCCACTGCCACTTGCATAGCCATCATATGTTTCATACTTCTTCTATGCTTGGAATGCAATTTAGTCATCATGGAAGATACATATATTTTTTACTAGTTCACTGGTTGCTTCTTGTTCACTGGTTCATTGGTTCGTGAGTTGTTGCTTGTTGTTGTTTGGTTCAACTTTGCAAGGTTGAGGTCCTACACCCAAAATTGGAGCTATTTTTTCAGTTTATAGGGTTCAAGTCTTGCACCCACAATTCAACCTACGATTCTCTCGTTCATCGTTGTCGAGTAAGTTTCGATGCCATAGTTTCATTCGTATTCATTCTTTGTTGTTTATTGTTTGAAGTTTACAAGTAAGAATGTTTAAGTATTTCCACTCGCATGGTCATCATATGTTTCAGATTTCTTTTATTCTTGGAATGCAATTTAGTCATCATTGAAGATACATATATTGTTTATTGGTTCACTGGTTTCTGCTTGTTCTTTGGTTCATTGGTTCGTTGGTTGATGCTTGTTGTTGTTTGGTTCAACTTTGCAAGGTTGAGGTCCTGCACCTGCAGTTGAACCTGTTGGTGCTTGTTCATTGGTTTCTTGCTTGCTGCTTGCTTTTGTTTGCTTCGACTTTGCAAGGTTGGGGTCTTGCATCGACAGTTGGAGTTGTTTTTTTCACTTTGTAGGGTTCAAGTCTTGCACTTGCAATTGGACCTACGGTTCTTTCGTTCATCATTAATGAGTAAGTTTCAATACCATACTTTCATTCGTATTCATTTTTTACTATTCTCTGTTTTCATTTTGCAAGTAAGAATGTTTAAGTATTTATTCATCATTCTTATATTGAAGACTTTCCATAGAGGTTGGCATATCTTTTTCTCCTGCTCTTAAATTTTCCTTCGATCTTTTCTCGAGGCTCTGCACCATGTGCATGCCAATGTCGTCTATACAAATCCATTTGTCATTTTTTCTAGCATTGCAAATCCTGGTCCTTTTCCATGTGTGACAAAGTGGAAATCTAGCGCCTGAATTGAATAAGGAATTCTTCAACCTCCACACCTTACCCTCGATGATATTCCCAGCTTTCCCGGGAATGGGTACCTTCCTATCCCATACAGGAATCGAACCCATGTCTTTTGCATGAAAAATATGAGGTCAAGCTTGTTGCCTTTGTAGGATGTTCTTGTAGAATAAAAATGCAAGTAGGTGTAGAAGGGCTAGGTATGGCACAATGGTTCCTAGGTAGCAACAAAATTGCACAAAATTGGCATATATTTCCCTCCTGCTCTTAAATTTTTCTCCAATTTTTTCTCCAAACTCTCAACCATACCTACATGCCTTTGAAAAATGTTTTTGTAGAAGAAAAAGATGTTGAGATGGTGCTAGCAAGAGTAGTCTTCCGTGGATTGAAAATTGCGATATTCAATCTCTATGCCACTCTGTGTGCAACATTTCTAACATAATGAATGTTTTTTCAAATGCATTACACCATTTACATCTGAACGAAACCATTATCATTCTAGGATACTTCAGTGTTGACATGCTACAAAATAGTGCCATAACAAAACAATTGGAAAACTACATGTGCAATTATGATGTTTGCTTTCTTTTGGTTAAGATAAAACATGTACAAAACGCACTTATTGACCATATATGGTGAAATGTGCCCATATCACAATGCAACCTCTTTATCTTATACACATACTGGTCTGACCACGATACAATTTGTCTTGTACTTGAATTATGAAATATACATCAAGATATTACAAAATTATATTTCCATGTCTCAAAGCATATCTGGATACTTTGTTGCATAAAACCAAATCATTCGGCTACAACCATCCAACGTCTTAATGTTTTTTGGCTTGTAATATATTTTGGCCAGGATAAATTCTATATAATCACAACCATGGATCAAGAAAAGTAAAGGTTCATGCTTATAAATATCTTTTATTCTATTCGTTTGATTCTCATTTACTATATGTACATATTACTTGTTTTCCCTTACATACCAACTTACATTCATGTTCATTGTATTTTGCGCATTCCCACATTGAAACAAACAGAATAACTTGAGAAGACGAAGGAATCTTTACCAAAAATGTAGAAGAGAAGATACAAAGGTGCATGCTTCTACTCTTATTTCATATTCCATTGTTTTCATTTCATGTATTGTTTGTATATTTTTCTACTACTTTCCACCTAATTTATTGTATGTAGATACTACGTATCTTCCTACATAATAACTTATCTTCATGCCAATTGTATTCTCTGTGCTTCTACATTGAAATAAATAGAACTCTATTTATTTTTTCACATGTCTTTCTACATACCAACATACCTTCATGTCCATTGTATTTTCTGCATTGCTACATTGAAAGAAACATATTAGTTGGTGTTGGTTTATATTTTATATGTCTGAGTTTATATCTTCAATATGCTTGACCCAAGGTTCATGTCTACTGGGATTCCAACAAAGCCTCTAAAATTATCGACCCTCCCAGTAAACCAGAAGGCAACATAGCGCATAGGGTGCACTGTGCTGTCTCACCCGAGATAGTCTTAATGGGTGGCTACAATACTCATGTGTTTGCAGCCCAGGATTGAGTGGGGATCTGGGAAGTGTGCATTGATATTTCTACTTAACTTATTAACACAATAAACTATCATTCACGATTAAGAATGGAATATAATAAACTCATTCATTTAGTATACTAATATCTAATTGGAAGCAGTAATCAAACACATGAGTTCAATCATATAACATAGGTTGTACCATGGTTCACACCCTTTTGGGCTACACCCACAAAGATCTGGATCTTAATCTCTTTTATTATAGTGGTTCCAAAACTACAACACTGTGTGCTTTACAACTCTTCTTAGTTGGGTCAAGATCTATTATGAGGCGGAATAGATCACATCAGGCTCCTCAACCTATGATCTAACCCTCAAGATATACCTTCCTTACTCCTCTCCACCTCAACATCTTACAGAGTTAGGTCGTATAGAATAATATTACAACGTGGTGTCTTCCTCAAATTGAAAAAGCCTATAATTTTTAATAACCTTGGTGGGATTTGTGGTAGATTGGGTAGGGATATGGTGGCTATATAAGCTACCAATCACTGAAGAAGATGAAGACTGAGAAGAGGGATCACTTCCAGTGCCACCAGAGCCACCACTAGAAGCTATCTTGTGGATGATAGATGCGGAAAAGAAAGATGAATTGGATGAATTAGACAAAGTTCTCCTTAGAGCACTTTGTTGGGTAGATAACACAACGTTCCTTCTTCCTATTTCAGCAATAGGACTAATTTCAGGTGATAAGCCTCTTCTTCTTCTAGAAACACGAGAGTTTAAGGACATGAAAGAAAGGCCAAAACTAAAGAAACAAGAAGGTTACTACTGATTTCTAGGCTGTCTACATCTATCTTCCTAATGTTCTTGGGCACTAATATCTTGTTCAATTGATTCCCATGAATGATTAAGCTCAACACGGGTATTAGCAATGTCTAAAATGATGTTAAACAAGTTTAAAGAAATGTTGGTCTGATCTTGAAGACCGGGCTCAATATTGGGCGGCCTCGTAACAAGTACATTCATTAAGAAAAAAAAATCAAAGAATTAATATCAGAAAAATAGATGTGTTGATGAAAATCGAGTATAAAAATTAACCATAGAGATATTGAAGATCTACCCAGTATGGTCGCCAAATAAATGTTGAGGAAAATATATGAAATGATCTTACTCAAACATTATCAGATTCTGCTTGGCTAAATAAAAATAGACGGGAATATCACCCTATGTTTATAGCCATCAAAATTAATATCCTAACTCACAAGTATTGATTACAAGAGATTAGTCTAGTCTTTTTATAAATATAAGCTTGCTGGAAAATTCATTATTTATATGATTTTCTGAATATAATAGTTGCTAAAATAAATGTAGGGACAAGAAGAAAAGACACTAAGATGATAATCAAGACAAATGAGACATAAAGCAATCCTTTATTTCATTCTACTTCACCAAAGAGTCACTCTCTTTACAAAATTTTGTGAAGAAATTTCGAACCAAAGTCAAACTTAGACATCCCCGATGGAACATACAAAAGGACCTCTGATAGAAAATAAAAAATTGAACTCTAAAAGATGGATCAACTTGCCAGATATTGCTTCCGACTCGACTCTGCACAATAGCCTTTTTCATTCATGAAAACTACTTCACAAACAAACAAGTATACACATACTATCAAAGATAGATCAACACCTCTGAAAAACAAGTGTCTGAATGATGTAATTCAGCCCTGAATCTTGTTGTCTACAATAAGACCCTGCTATCATAAAAAATAATTAGTCTTGTGATAAATTAAGGAATGAACGAAAACTGAACTATCTCAACATAAACTCAAAGAGAAAACCTTAGTATGCTTCTCCTTCTATCCTCCTCTTGTTCCTCCCTTCTCTTTTTCTTTTAAGCAATTAGAATTGGTTGAACTAGTTGAACTACCTCATTAGTTAAGTTAACTAAAACTCAACCAAATTTTTAGTTAGGGGGAAAAGTCATAAATCATAATAAGGGTTATAAATAAATAATAACTAGTAGGTGGGACTCCCATTTATCTCTTAACAATCATAACATAACTAGTTAATTAAGAAAAACACCCCTCCTTGTGACTCCCATCATCACATTCATATTTGACAAATTATCTCATTGATATTTGAAATTATTAAAAAAAAAAGATATTACCAATATATCCAAAAATCCCGTTGTTCAAAAATCTAAAGTCAACTGTTCTCAACAAAAGAAAAATAAATAAAAATTAAAATCCATATTTTCCAGTCTGCGAGGCAATCTTTCCTTTGTTGCTACTATCATCTTTTAAATTCTCTGAATTTTCCTTAGGTTGTGTGGAGCCCTTAGGCCTAATCTCGCTGATCACATGAGAGAAATCGTCCCTCAATTGCATGCGAGAGGATACTGATTTATCATAATCATTTGAGGGTGGGGAAGAAGCAATAGTGGCTTTCCCTTTGTCAGGGGCATGGTAGGCCTTAGTTTTCAACCTTTTGCTTGAAAATCTCATTCCTTTATGCATAATTGATTAACAAATAGTTACCTTAACAACCATACATGACAAATCTTTAAAATATTAAATAGACTTTGACTCAACAACATATCAGAATCATGCAATCCAATCCATATAAATTGTTTAACTATTGTCAATGAGCAGAGGGTGAACAAAAGGTCCTTGGATATGCGAGGGGTTTGTATTGAGCGAAATATGATAACATGAGGGGGAGAAAAAAACATGACTACTACTCAAAGAAAAAAAACAATCAACTGTAATGCAAACCAAAGAAGGTATCCTTATGATCCAACCAAGAAACTGCGATTTCAAACTGCTTCAATACAAAACACTTCTTGACTGTAATTGAATTTTAGAACAGTGGGTGAAAAAGTGAATGTGGGAAGGCAATGGGATTGTAATTAGAGAAAAGAGAAATAATGGTAGGGAAAGAGAGAAGATACTGTTCATAAAATTAATTAAGTGATCCATAAAACCATTCTATATCTAGCACAAAAGATCCAATACCAACCAAAGTAATTTCTATGATCAATTTAAAAAATATAGTGTAAAAGTAAATCAACTCTGTGTATTAAATTTCTCACTGTTCATCAATAAATGTTTAACAAAGTGTCATCAAAACAAGACAATATACCTTCCATAACAACCTATAAAAGAGTTATGTTTCTTCTCATTTGCCCACTTACTATTTCAAAACAATTTCCAAATGAATGCACAATCACTTATTTCAACTCCGTTCAACATAATAAATCACCACTTTCTATGAAATATTTCCTTAATCAAACACAGACACAAAAGCATGCCCGATTTCATTCCTCAATTCCAATTAGCAATTAAATTTCAACGAGACCATACTGCCACAGAACCGATGCCTTTCATCAAACATACACAGTGGACAGTAAAACACAACTATCAATATAATAATCCTGTCTTGCCATTTAAACACACAATATCAACAGTCACCATTCCAACTCATATGATGTTGTAGGATACACAAACCATTTCAAAAAAAACGTGAGATCATTTCTGATGGTGCAATTGAATAATATCCATAACATATATGGTGGATGGACCTGTCATAATTACTATGACTACAATACTCCCATTTGGCGATTTAAAACACATAATAAAAGAAACCATTTACTCAACTTAACATGTTGTAGGAATGCCACACATAGCCATGCATCACCCATGACGCAACGCTGTGCATTATTCAATTGTAAACTAGTGCTAGGTTAACAATTCAAAAATTACAATGTAAGATACAATGGTTGTGCATTCAATCTAATTCTCCAATCAACAAAATTACCATGATGAATTATCAATTTGATTTTCATAATAACCAATGTAGTGACTAAATACCAAAACCAACACCAATGCCAACATAACCAATCGAGATGAGATGGAAATCAAAAGGTGTCGATCATACACCAAGAAATCATGAGTCATAACAACCAACACTATACCGATAGGCCATAACAGTTCCCTCTATAAAAAACCCGGGCTTGAGAAATCAAGGGTTTTCTCTATGGACCAACACAGGGAGACTGAATTTGACCCCCAACATAGGGTTAGATTCTACAAGACCAACGGTGCACACACAGGGTATACCACCAATGACTTCGTAGACAGAGTGACAATTCCCCTGATAGGAGAGACTATGAACAGAGGAACAAGCTTCATTTTGGTCATGTGACAATACTTAGAACACGTAGGGTATAACCCTCGTGGCTTCCCCAATCAACCACTAACAACGCTGAGATGGAACAGAGCCGAGAAGAAGCAATATAACCCACTGCGCAACCATCAATAGCATGAACAACCCATACCCAAGTGAAACAATGTGCAGTGACACAAGGAATTTCAAAACCAGTAAACCCCATAACAACAAAAGACTGGGTATGGTGATACGAATGCGTGGAGATAGCCAACCACTCTAGGAAAAATGAAACCCTCCAACTAAAAGAAACAAGGATGATAGAGAGCCTTTATGGTTGCTAACACTCAAAACGGCCAATAACACTGTGAATTCAACCATTGTTGCAATGAAAACCATCAACGATTCACTCCAGAAAAATATCACAAATTTACACAGTTGCCATACTTAAGGAACCTAAACCAATATCTATTTCATAACCAGAGTAGATTCATGGATGGTGAAAAGACATACCTGTAAGCAAACGCATCTTAAAAATGTGATCTTGGTCGAGCGGTTCTTCCTTTGCTTGAAAGTTGGAGCCTAACCACAACAAAACACAGTTGAACAATAGCCCGACTAGGGTGGCGGCCAGTGTAAGGAGTAGGAGCGACGTGCATTAAATGCATGTCACCTCCACCCCTACTCATTCAATTCATTAGTACACGCCAACCCACTAATCCATTCAATTGAACCATGCATCGAAACCAACATCCACTAATTGCCAAGAGCGCCACATATTACCATTTCCAACTATAGAATAATGCATGTCAACTATGTTTCCAAATAACTCAATAAATTGCATAGCTATTAACTTGTGAGCCAAGATTAACAATAATTATGCATGTAGTGTAGCATAAGGGCATACTATGGTTCCTTCCTTTTGCACTTTGTTATATTGCTTTTATCTTTTTTCAACTGCTCTTATATATTATTACTAACATGTCTCTTGTGCAGGTGTCATAGTAATGAATCCAAGAACATATAGAAATGATAACAATGGATAACATAGGCCATCGTAACATGAAATTGGAGCCTAGAGCATCAGAAAAAACACATAACATGCCTTATCCATCATTCAATTGTCGTAATTATAACATACACATAGTAGGCCTTATCCATCGTCAATAAAACCAATATTTCATCAACCATGTAAGGAGATTCGAACAACAACATAACTATGAAATAAGAACTAGATTTGATCTCCAATATATAAGGGGGTCCCACCTACAAGTGTTATTTATCTTGTTAGATTATAATAATAGGCTTTAGCAATACTTTGTGGGCAAAAAACCTCGTTGCGATTTTAATCATCAACAATGTTATTTTCCCTTCGTCTTTCAAATTTGATTTATAGTTACACAGTAGGCTCACAATCATTGTTCTTCTAGAATTTCTAAGGAGGCATCTTATTCAATGCACTTTCTTAACCTTCAATCACTAATGTTCTTGTCCTTGATGATTGCTCCACTATGTTTCATAAACTAGCTAGAGTCAATTCATAGTTTCTACAAAGTAGACTCATAAATGGAGACATCATCATCCTTGGTCAATTTGGATTAAGGGACAACATTGAAAATGTGTGTGATTATAGACCACAATGTTTATTCATACAATATTATTGTAACATCCCCTAGCCCATCGAAGGAATTCTACTTGCAGAATACAGATATAAAAATCATAATTTATTCTACTAGATTGTTTACTAATTATTTATTGTAGCTTACCAACTATGATTTAATTCACTTTTAAACCAGAATTTGATACCTATAAATGAAATTCATCTACAACAATCTAGATGAAGTTCAAGAATTAAAGAAAATGACTCATTCACAACAACAATTAACCGTTCACAAATACATAGATAAGAAAAACAAATTAACTTAGGAAAATAAGTAAACACTTATATTTATAAAACATTTATGCAATCAACTACTTGGGAAGGACGTTCCACCCAATCATAGACCTTCTATTCTAAACCTCAACAACAAGTCACCTATGAGTTGGGTCTAGGAATCCACAAGAGAAGGGTGCCTCTCACAACCCTCTCACAACTCACTAACACAAAAACCATTGATTCTCTCCTTCAACTATCTCAAGTTCCTTCCAACTCTCTTCCCCTTGGCTTTCCCAAACCAAGGAATATATCCTTTCACTACTCTCATTCCATAAGGTGTCCCATTCATTTATCAGGGTCTCTCTGGCACATGCAACCAAGAATATCTCTAATGGGAACTCTAAGTATCTCACTTCCAGGAAATATTACCTGCAACCAACAAAAGCACTTGTTGCTACAATGCAACTCACTCAAGAGTTCACTCTTCAGGCCTGCCAACTCCAAATACACTCCCAAATGCTCCAAAATGCTTCTAAATTCACCTAGCATCCTTGCTCCAGTTCTGGTTCTCTTTTCCTTTCTCTCTTCTTGTTGTTCATGGACAACTCCCCTTGTAAAATATGTTTGTAACCGCCCATACAAATTTCCTCTATCTCCCAAGACCATTGACTACTCACTCTAGCCAATGTTGATTGCTTCTTCCCCATGATTTCTAGTAACTATGAGATGTGACTTTCACACCCACCTTCTTACATGAGTTTAATGATTGGGCTCTCACATAGTCAAACAAAAATGGAAGTTTAGGGATGATTCTAGGGGATAAATTTCGCTCATGGGATAATTTTCCATGCTTTCTCCAAAAAAGGATTCTCTTTTCTAAATTTTATTAGCCCAAATTCTATAGAATAAAATTATCTTACCTTAAAAATAACCCAAATTTTATAGAATCTATATAAAATACTTATAAATTTGAATATTTTTACAAAAATATCACAAACATTTTATAGTTTGCATATTAAAGACTAGTAAGATTCACCAAGGTTTCTACATTTTAAGATAATTTCCATCCTTAAAATTATTCATGTAGAAGTTTTCCCCAATTATAAATAAATTTAGAAATCTGGGTTTGGATTAATACCCATAAACCATTTCCCTTTGGGACCCCTCTTAGACACTCTCTTCTCTTGTGGAAAATGTGTCCCCCATCTCTATCCATATTCCCAACAACTGACATCACATTATTTTTATTAAAAACATAAAATGCGTTTCACATATTATATCACTTGGCCATAGCCATATTCATATCTACATTATGCATTAATTAAACTAAATATTATAGTGGGGATGTTACATTCCCCCTTCCCTACGATTGTGCATCTTCTTCAATGCACAACACCATACTGAAATACATAAATTAATTTACATCATAATATTTAAAAATAAAAATAGAAATCTGCAATTTTTTCTTTCTCCAACAACAGTCCAAACCAAAATCTCTCCTTCTTCTCAACCTGTCAATCCAATGAATGTTCCCCCCTCAATTCCTTCAGTTCCTTAGGATGCACCATTATTTTATCATGTCTATTAGTGCTGACCAAGAATTTCCGAGATGTAGTTCCATAACTAGTTGCCAAAAATTGGAGTCTTGTATTTTTTATCTTCCATTTTCTTCAAAATTGATAAAAATTTAAAGGTATTCCTCCCACATAGTTTTTTCATGCTCACATGTTGCATCTTCAAGACCGTAGTATGTCCATTGAACCTTTACCAACCATATGGATTTATTCCTTAACACCTTGACTTTCTGGTCCATGATGCATACTGGTTCCATCCATAAATCCCCTTCATTTTCTACATGGATCACAATCTAATCAATTATGCAGTTAGGGTTAGGCACACATTTATTTAATAATGATACATGAAAAAAATTATGCACTCTGGATGCAAGAAATGCTAAAATGTATGAAAATGGCCCTATCATCTCTAATATTTTGAAAGGCCCACAATATCTTGCTACCAACTTTGGCCAACAACCCAATCTTATCAAACTTATTTTTTCTTTCACTTTTAGAAAAACATGCTCACCCACTTTCAAATCTCTAAAAATTCTATTCTTTTATGCATAACGTTTTTGCCTATCTTGGGCAGCCTTTAAATTCTACCTTATCCTTGTCATATTATAGTCCATTTTTTTAACACCAATGATGTCTCTGTCTACTGGGTTATCCCAACTTATTGGTGTGTTGCATTTCCTGCCATACAAAGCTCTAGACTCATTTTTAATGAGGCTTGATACCCAATATTATAATAAAAATTCACCAAGTGGATGTGGTCTTCCCATTTTGATGGATGGTCCATCACATACATTTTGAGCATGTCTTTAATTATCCTATTGGTCATCTCTATTTTCCCATATGACTCTAGGTGATATGTTGTACTAAGATTCATATTTGTCCCAAATCCTTAGACAAACCTTGCCAAAATTTGGATGTAAACATGGAATATCTATATAAAACTATTTCCTTAGGAACTCCATGCAGTCTGGAAACTTCCTTCATGTAAATATCTACAATGTTTGTTGCCTTATGTGTTGTCTTTATAGGGAAAAAATTCATAGCCTTAGTCAATTTTTCCACCACCACCACCATGATGGAATCATGCTGCTTCACTATTCTGAGAAGCTTTGTAATAAAACCTACTGTGACCAATTCCCACTTCCATTCTGGAATGGGAAATGGTTGAAACAACCCTGCTAAATGTCTTTGTTCTCTCTTTACCTTTTGGCACTTTAGACATTGGGATATGTAGTTAGCCACTTCTTTCTTCATTCCCGACCAAAAATATTGGCTCCTCAAATATGTAATGGATTTCTAATATCCTGGGTACCCAACATATGGAACAATATACATTTCTCTTAGCACTATACTTTTCAGCTCCATGGAATTTGGAAAATACACATTGCCTCTGTACAAGAGGCTTTCATCCTCTGTCAACCCATAGTTTTTAAATTTCCGCAGTGAGTTTTCTTGCAGTAAGTTTTGTTTTCTTTACAAATAAAAGTGATCTGAATTTGTTGCTTCAAGAATTTTATCCTTTAAATATGTCTTTTACATGATGATGGATGAAATAGACACTTCATGAGCTCTTCTACTGAGTGCATCATCCACCTGATTTTCTTTTCCATTTATATTTTCTATTTCAAAGTCATACTCACTAAGAAACTCCAACCATCTAGTTTGTCTGGCATTTCGTGTTGACTATTCAAATAAATTTTTTAGACCACAATGGTCTATTCTTAGCTCAAACTTCTTTCCCATGAGGTAATGTCTCCACATTTTCAATTCATGTACAATGACTGCTATCTCTAAATCATGGGTTGCATAATTTCTCTCATGTTCCTTTAGTTTTCTAGATGTAAAACATACCACATGATCCTTTTGATTGAGGAATCCAACGAGCCCTTCCTTGCATGCATCTGTGCACACCACAAATTCTTTATCTAGATTTGAAATCTTTAATATGGGTGAACTTGTCAAAATGTTTTTCAACTTCTGAAAACTTTCTTCACATTTAGGAGTCCATTCAAATTTCACTCCCTTCTTTTACAATGAAGTAATTGGGATTGCAATATTTGAAAACCCCTTTATGAATCTTCGGTAATAACATGCAAGGCCCATAAATGACCTGACCATTATCACATTTCTTGGCGGTTTCCATCCTCTAATGGATTCTATATTCTCAGGATCAACTACTATCCCATTTGCTGAAATAATATGCCCTATGTAGTGGATCTTCTTTTGATAAAATATGCACTTACTTAACTTGGAATACAATTTATGTTCTCTTAAAATGTTTATCACAATTTTAAAATTATTCTCATGCTCTTCTTTAGATTTCGAGTAGATGAAAATACCGTCTAAGAAAACAATTAAAAACTTTTCGAAGTACTCCCTAAACACTTCATTCATTAGACACAGGGAAACATCTGGGGCATTCGATAGTCCGAATGGCACGACCATGAATTCCTAATTCCCATACCTTGTTTGAATGATGTCTTGATGATGTATTCTTATTTTATTCTCACTTGATGAGAAATTGATCTCAAGTCAATATTGGCAAAGATCCTTGCACCTTTCAGTTGATCGAACAAATCATCAATCCTTGGAAGAGGATATTTTTTCTTGATGGTGACCTTATTCAGTTGTTTGAAATAAATACATATCCTTAAGGTTACATTTTTATTTTTCATGAATAGAACTGGGGCTCCCCAAGGTAAAAAACTTAGGTGTATATACCCCTTCTTCAAAATTTCTTCTTGCTGCATATGTAACTCTTTCAATTCTAGTCTGCCCATTCTGTAAGGTTTCTTGGACACTGGGGTAAGACTTGGCACCAAATCAATAGAGAAACCAATGTCTCTCTTTGGTGGCAGTACTAGGATTTCCGTGGAAAGATATTCAAAATATCTCAATATTGGATGGTCTTCAAGACTGGCCATTTTATCTCTAGCTGCCTCTTTCATATGTGATGAAAAAATTTGACATCCTTTCCTGAAACTATTTTTTAGCTGCATGGCTGAAATTTCTATAAAAACCACAACTCTTGGAATTCCTTAAATATTTCCTTGGTATCCCTTCTCATAAAGACATATTATTGTCTTGTTTGACAGTCTAGGACAACATGTTGTTTTTACAATCAATCCATGCCAATTAGACAGTCATATGAACCCAATGATATAGTGTTCACATCTACTTTTATGTTGAGTCCATTCATGTCTATTGGACTTGAATCTTTAACAAACTCATTCATCTTTCTCTTAGCCCTCGTGGCTAACTGAACTAACCAAGATTTCTTATGCTTTTTCCTTTGCAAATGAAATATTTAAATAATATTATATTTTGTGTAACTATGGCTAGCTCCATAATCAATTAAAATTTCTATAGGATGATTATTGATCTTACCTTACACTTCAATCATGGGGGACCGATATTTTTCTTTCTTTTTGTCCAAGACCACATAAATCCTTTGCATACTTCCTCCCATGTATTTCACTTTTTTTTTCTCTGGAATATTGTGAACAATCCTCATTATTTCTCCTTTGTGAGGGAAGTCCCTATATAAGTGATTCCCCTCACATCCCCAACATTGCACATGCTACTGCCTTGGAATTTTCCCAAAATAATCTATTTCCTTGTGCTCATTTTGGGTTGATTGTCCTTGCTGATTTTCTTGGGAGTTGTTCTTGAAAAGGGTGGCTTAAAGCATTTTTTCCTTTTATCCCTCTTTCCTTTCATCTTGTCATTCCAAGTCTTTTGGAAGACTGACCTCCCTCTGCTTTGTTCATAAAGATGATTTTCTCTCCTTATGGTATCCTCCAAAGTCTTATATTTATCATATTGTATCTTTTCACTGTAGAAGGAGGGTAACCCACTAAGAAACCTTTGGATTTTGACCTTCTCAACTTTTATGAACTCCACATACTTCAACAATTCAAAGAACCTCTTTTGGTATTCATCCATTGGCATGCTACCCAATTTGAGTTAAAATAACTATTTCATATTACTCTCATAGTAACTCTCAAACAAATATTTCTCTTGGAAATATCTTTTGAACTACCTCCACGAGACTCTCTTCTCATCAAGATGCTTAGCTTGCTTAATCTGATCCCACCACATGGTTTCCTTGTCTTGCAAGTGGTAGGTTGAAATTCTTGTTTCTACCCTTGAGGGGTAATCCTGCAACTTGAAATATTTCTTCATTTCCAATATCCAGGTCTCAACTTCTTCTCCCTTCCTATGCTCACTATTGAAAGTAGGTGGCTTGATATTCCCGAGTTCACTTTACAATTTTACTACCTTAGGCCTTCTCTTCTGTCTCCTGACATGAGATACACTTGGGATTCTTCCCATAATTGAACTTTCATGAGATCTTCTAGTGGATTTCCTTGGGGAATTATGGAACCTACTCATACTCCTTGACTATCTATCATTCCCATGCTCATTCCTCCTAATACGGGATTTGGATGTTGTCACTTGTCTAGCATTAGCTTCTTGCCTCGTGCTAGAGTCCTTTTTGGATTGCTTCTGCAACATGTTCAAAATTTGAAGTATCTCTCCCTGAGCCTTCATAATACTTTCATTATCATCCCTATAAATATGCACTTCTCTCTGTAGGAATCTCATTGTCACATGCTCCTTCTTGCCTCTTCTTCCATTAGACTTAGTCTCAACATTTCCCATGCTGACATGCAAACCCCTGAATTCCTCTTCATGACTGTAGGACCCTTGGGAATATTCCATTATTGTGGTTCTCATACAGGAAAACAAAAATACCTTCTTAAACCTCTAATCTCTATAGAAAATGTGCATGTAAACAAATTTTTTTGTTCGACAAAAATAAATACATATGCAATTTTGGAAAAGAATGCATAAATTTTTCTTCCCTTTTAATGCCACCAATCACATTCTTTGGAGTTGACTGTAAAATTTTTTGCTCAAAATAATTTTCCATGTGAACAGATTTGTTCTCCTCCTTAATATCTTTCCATTGTCTTTTCATTTTCCCAATTGTGATTTCTAAGTAGAAAGTTATGGTCTTTAGAAGTTTTGACCATTTTTCCCTTTTATATCCTTGCATGATACATGTGTTCTCTTTCCTTTCCAACACATTTTTAGGTACCAAGAACTCAAATTTGTCTCTATGGATGAATTCTACAATCCATGATATTTCCATAGAATGCACCTAAGCCCCAAACTAACTCCTGAGATATGAGTTATTCCCTCTAAAATAAACCTAGTACTACATTTTACCCTTGATTGTTTTGGCTATAACTTCTTCGTAAAAGTTCTGTTTGGCGAACAATCTAGCCAGTTGGAAATCTCTCTCTAATATCTATCATTTTAGAAGCATAAACTCTTTGTCCTAAAACGACGCATAATGTCATACAAATTTGATATGCTAAAAATGTCGTTTAGGCCTTCAAAAATGGCCTATAAGTTTGTGACCCTAGAACATTAGAATTTCATGATATTTTGACTATTTAATTGTTGTATACAACTCTAATTTTAGTTCTTGGTCATCGAGCCATGGACCCATCAGGGCACTAGCCCACCAAACACTAGGAAAACACCTCTCTACCTCCTATTAGAACTTACCTTCAATTCTAATATGATCTACTGGGCATACCGAGCCATTGGGGCACCGAGGTAACAAACCCACTTCGATCCAGTTCTCCCACCAGTTCTGGTTCGACCCAACATATATGGAATACTATGCCATCAGGGCACTAGCCTACCGATCCAAAAACTACCACCCTGACTTCTTTTCGAAATTTCAATCCAACTCGTTCTGATCCGATCTACCGGGCATATCGGTCTATCGGGCCATCATGAAAACTTGCACACACCTCCCACCAAATGGACCTGACACCGATCCACAAGCCCATCGTCTCACTAAGGAAATGGGATACCTCCCACCACATGAAATCTCCAACCAACTGCTCTGTCACTGGTCCACCGAGCTATCAAGTTAAGGACACCAACCACCACATGCAACCTCCATCCAATAACCCCGATCCGATCTAGTGGACACAATTTCTCATGGGGGGTTCTGGTAGCTAGAAGTTACATTGCATGTGGGCTCTGCAAGGTTCTGCAACTCTCTCTTTGATTCACTGATCCGAATTTATGAGTGGAACGAAATGAATAACAAATTGAATACAATAACACATAGATATGGAGAACAACAACATATATCAAGTGAACAATAACTTCTATTGAATAAAGAAAATAGGCTAAAACTGTAAAACTGCAGGACTGAAAACAACTTGTTCGAATGGTGGTAGCCATCTCTAAGAAGATATGTGGCTACTATGTGCATTCATGTGATCAAAATGATTACAATGAGGCTCTATAGGCCTTTTTAACATTACGCATGATTGCCAAAACCCTAGACATCCAAAAACCTAACCCTAGGAGATGAAACACCAAAAGTTATGTGGGCCTTGATGGGTAAGTTGGTACCTCAACTTCCCGTGGTCGTAACTTTTTCATACGACCTCCATTTTAGGCATGGATAGCCCATTGGAAAGGTATTTTTGAGAAATACACATTATTCCATCAAATTGTTAATCCGTTTACAGTTTGATTGTGGCAAGCCAAAAAAACAAAACACTGTTTAGGGACCCAAAACGACCCTAGAAGTACAAAAAGCTGTGTTGACATGGAAAATTCTAAAATAAGACATTTGGAATTGGTTCGTGACCACCAATATCCACCTGGATGTTGTGTAGGCCTTCAGGAGAACCCCATAAGTGAAGAACCCACAATTACAATGAAATGTCATCATTACAAAGAAACGTGTTGAACTAAAAACTGTCAAGATGAGCTAGTTGGAATAGGTGGGTGGCCACCAATATTCACCTAGATCAACCCTCCCCCTTTAGGAATCCATGGTCTCCATTGCGTTGAGTGGCCCCATTAGGTGAGGAAATTTCTAAGGAATTTGGCCTCAAGTGAGCCACTTTCCTTGGTGCAGAAGATTCCCTGCCTTGACAACCCGATAGTGCCCTTGACTTATGTGTCCACTATCAGTTCAATGGATGCCTATTCCATGTATTCAGGGTTGATCTTTTTTGGTGTCAACTATTTTTCGATCTCTGAGGTGTCCAATAATGGTAGAAAATATAGTCGAAGGAGGTCCACATTGAACACTAGGTGCAAGCCAAGGAAAGGGGGAGTGTTGACCTCAAAAGCATTGTCACACACAACCTTGGTGATAGTGTAAGGCCTATAGTGAAGTGGATAGAGCTTCTAATGGGGACCTGTAAGGCACTCATTTGACAAATGTAACCATACCTTGTTTCCCACCTCAAACTTGTGTGGTACTCGGTGTTGATCATGGCGCTGCTTGTAGTTAGCAATGGATTTATGTAAAATCTCATGGACCTGTTGGCGGATGTGTTGAATCTTCTCAATGAATATGGTGGATTTGTCGACCTTAGAATGAACATGGGAATATTCTTTCTGTGTGGTTTCAAAAGGTAGTGCAACATCAATGGGACCCAAGGTTTAGGATCCCAACCCCACCTGAAATGGGATATGGTCGGTGGAGCTATGGAGAACCCTGTTGTAGTTGTGCTAAAAATAGGGAAGACTCTCATCCCATGTACATGGATTATTAGAGTTATACATTCTTAGGATGTGCAAAATCACCTGATTGACGACCTATGTTTGATCATCGGTTTGGGGGTGGAAGGCAGTGGATTTAGTTATCTTGGTGTCAAACATTGACCAAAGACTCGACCAAAATGTGTTGAGGAACCTGTTGAGATGATGGTCTGTGGTATCCCAAAAGGGGCCCACACCCATTCAAAGAAGAGATTGGTAGTATCTTCCACTATGATGCTCTTCTTGTAGGCTGTGAGAATTACCATCTTCTAAAATTGATCAACGACCACAAATACAAAATCATTGCCTTTCTTGGTGGACAAAAGGCTAGACATGTAATCCATCAAGATGGATTCCCAAGGCCTCTTGGGAGTAGGATGAGGGGTGTATAAGGATTACTTATTTATGGTTGTCTTGGAAATGGAACATGCAGTGTAAGATTTGATATACTTGCTGACATCCCGTCGAAGTTTTGGCCAATAAAAATTTTCAGTAGAACAACCACATTTTTCTCCACACCAAAATGTCCTGCCATCTGACTGTAGTGAGCCTCCCAAATCATCTTTGCACACTCTCTTGTAGGAAAACAAAGGTGGCCTATATGGAATAAAAGTCCATCATGAATGTGAAAATCGGTGACATTCACTCTTGTACCCAAGAGTTGATAGGTGGTGGCGAAGTCAGGGTCACACTGATAAATTTGGGGCCACTCAAATGACTCATGCCCATAGGAGTGGAGAATGGTGGTGAGTGAAACAACAAGAGGTAAAATGAGGAAATCAATGAAACAATTTGTTCTCACTATCTTATACTTGATGTTGAGATGGAACTATAGCAGGTATGTGGACCAATTTTTATGGCTTTCGTTCTACAACTTCCCCTGTGTTTATAAGAACTATAGAGGCTTGTGATTAGTGTGGATTATTGTCTCCTTTCCTAGAATGCAATGTTTCCATTGACAACAGGCTTGCACAATGGAATAAATTTGCTTGTCATAGGTGGGGTATTTTAGGATGATATATGAGAGTGTCTTACTATGGTATGTTACTGGATGACCGTGCTGATTGAGAACTATGCCTACAACATAGTCAGAGGCATCAATATCAATATCGAATGGTTGTTGCAGCTCAGGTAAGGAGAGTATTGGAGCTGAGCACAAGAAATGCTTTAGATCATTAAATTCTCGTTGTTGTGCCTTCCCCCATGAAAACCTTTCCTTGCCACCACCCTTGGTCACTTAGCTAAGGGACCATGCAATATGGGAGAATCCCAGCATGAACCTTCAATAGAATTTGGCAAGTCCCAAGAAGCTCTGAAGCTCGGTTAGTGTGGTGAGGGCTGGCCAGTCACAAATGACTTGGATCTTAGCTATATCCACATGTACCCCATGCTCATCAATAGTGTAGCCAAAGGAACATTTTTCCAGGTTGGCATATATCTTGTGCTACCGAAGAGTCCTCAAAACCTACTGAATATGTTGTATGTGCTCCTCCCAATTTCTACCGAAGATGAGGATGTCATCCAGATATACCACCACAAAAGAGTTGGTGAAGGGTCTCAATACATCATCCATCAACCTCATGAAAGTTGTTGGTGCATTTGTTAAGCCAAAGGGAATGACCAACCATTTGAAGAGACCTCCTTTAGATTTGAAAGTTGTTTTCCATACATCAGTCAGTTCGATGGGAATTTGGTGGTAACCAGGCTTTAGGTCAATATTGCTGAAGAAATTTCCCCCCTTGAGTTGGTCAAGAAGGTCATCAATTCGGGGAATTGGGTACTGGTTCCTAGCTCTAATTTTGTTTTATGCTCTATAATAAATGCAGAGCCTCCAAGTCCCATCTTTCTTCTACACCAGTACAATCGAGCTTCCACAAGGAGAGGAGTTGGGCCAGAAGTGCCCCTTTTGAAGCATCTCTTGAATTTGGAACTTGATTTCATCATTTTCCATCAATGAGAAATGATAGAATCGTCCATTAGGAAGAGGTGCATTAGGGGTTAGATCATTGGATGCTTGACTTGGCAATGGATTGGTACCCCGGTGGGTGAGGAGAAGATGTCTTTGTACTCTTCCATGATCCCATCCACTTGCTTTTGCTGCAAACAGAGGCTTTGTGTAGAGGTCAAAGATGTGGAAGTGACCTTTTTCTCACTGCGAGCACAAATCACAGAGAAGACGAAATTCCTGGTATGTGAGATGACCTTACTGCATTTCTTAGAAGAGATTAAAGAAATAGCGGTAGGCAATGCTACCTCTAATATCCTATACAATTGTCTACCCAAATGAATAATAACAATGCAGGGTCTAGACTCATATACAACATGTCGCTTCCATAAATATGGATGGCCTAAAATAACATCACAAAATTCAAGGGGATCAATATAACACAATACCTCATCTTTGAAGGGATTGATGCCGTAGGGAAGACGACATTGTTGGCTAATGCGAAGATCTCTTTTTTGGCGAATCCAACCAATGGTTTAGGGTTGTCGGTGCGGTGTCATCGGAAGATGCAACTGCTTGATGACCTCTGTTGATATCGGGTTCTTCTGACTGCCACTATCGAAAATGAAATGAGGCAGAGCCCCCTTTACCCACATATGTGAGTGAAAGAGGTGTTCCTCTTCCTCTGGTTCTTCTGGTTTGCTTGGTTGGACTTTGGTGGTAGAGATAGTGGAAATGGGTTCGACATCTACAATTCACCTCCCTCTTTCTGGATTTGATTTAGAGTAAGAATATTCCTCTGAATCGTAAGGTTTCATCACAGCCACCAGTGATGGCTTGGAGCAACATTCTTTGGTGTTGTGCCAATGGATTTTATGGCATTCATACCACTTTCTCCTATCCTTCTTTGAATTCTCATTACGATTCTTCGGTTGCGGCTTGGACTGGTTTTCCTAAGAGTGGGCATCTTTTATCTGTCCATTTTTTTATGGGTTGGGACCTCTTTTTCCCTGCTTTGACTGTGAGGAGTTTGCAGATCCAAAATATTGCCTCTTTTGCTTAAATTTCTGCTCGATCTTGACAACATATCTGTAAGCTACACCTAGTGATGCGATGTCCAAAAACTCCATTTTTGTTTGAATTTATCTATGAATACAACCATGGTATTTGAGAACCATATGTCATTTAGAGTATTTGATACCCAATTTGATGCGTAGGGTATGGCAAATATTGGTGAAATTTGGTACTGTTTGGTCCCTTTCTTGACGCAGCGTGGTCCATCTTGTGTACTGGTCCTCGTAGCTTCCAACTTGGCAGTATTGTTCTTTAATGGCATCCTTGAAGGAATCCCACATGGGGGAGACTGAAAATATTTCATATTCCTCTATGGCTCTTTGCTCAGAGTAAGTATCCCACTAGTCCTTAACATGGGGGACGACCTTGAGGAGTGAAAAAGTAATTTTTTCCCTATCGAAAAAATTGTGGACCAAAAAATTTCCTTCGAGTAAATTCAACCATTTATCTACAACATCCTCATCTATTAGTCCTTAAATTAATGGAATATAAAAATTTACTTGTACCTTGAAGGGGGTTGTGTGGTCGCTTGATGAAGATGTGTCTCCTGTGGGAAGCCGCCAAAGTATATGTGCAAACTTGTCCATCATTTCATTCCTTTGTCGTGCAAGGGATTCCTCAAGAAACAATTTTAAATGATCTCCTTCTCCATCATCTTTCTTCTCGTCCCTCATGATATTTTTTCTATCTCAACGCGACCGATCTTGCAAAGGCTCGATTGGTTCGAGTCCCAACTTCTTGTACCCAGATCTTTTCAGGGACATGCACAAAGAAAAATAAATGAAGAGCAAACAACTTCGATACCACTGATTTGGATTTATGAGTGGAACGATATGAATAACATGTTGAATACAATAACACAAAGATACAGAGAAAAAAAACATATATCCAGTGAACAATAACTTCTATTAAATAAAGAAAATAGGATGAAACTGTAAAACTGTAGAACTGAAAACAACTTGCTTGAATGGTGGTAGCTATCTCTGAGAAGAGATGTGGTTTCTACGCACATTCGTTTGAGAATAATGAGTACAATGATTCTCTAGAGGCCTTTTTAACATTATTCATGAATGAAAAAACCCTATACATCCAAAAACCTAACCCTAGGGGATGAAACACCAAAAGTTATGTGGGCCCCGATGGTTAAGTTGGTACCTCAACTTCTCGGGGTTGTAACTTTTGCATACGACCTCCGTTTTAGGTGTGTGATAGCCCATTGGAAAGGTATTTTCAATAACTAAACATTATGCCATCAAAATGTGACTATATTCACAATTTGACTGTGGCAAGCTAAAACACCACTATTTAGGGCCCCAAAATAGCCCTAGAAGTAGAAAAATATGTACTGACATGAAAAATTATAAAATAAGCCAGTTGGAATAGGTGGGTGGCCACCAATATACACCTAGATGTTGTGTAGGGCTTCAGGACAACCTTGGAAGTGAAAAAACCACAATTACAAACAAATTTCATCACTAGAGAGAAACATGATGAACTAAAAACTGTCAAGATGAGCCAGTTGGAACAGGTGGGTGGCCACCGATATCCACTTGATAATTCACGCACAAGAAATTGAGGGATACATTTTGATTATAAATTTTCCATTCAAACTCCTTCCTGTGCATGTGGGATAAACAAATAACACCCATCATTGATCAAGGGCTGTGAATCCATCGTGGGGTGCTATCAACAACTCCTATGTATTTTTATTCTAGGTGGGATAACTATTGACTCTATGATTCAATTTGATTCAACGATGGCTCGTTGGAAATCCCAGACCATTGGGAATTTATTGAACATGGACTAAATGCCGAAATAACAGTTTTAAACCACAAGAATTTCTCCATCCAATGTTGTCTTGAAGAAAAAATATTTTTTTCCCTAAACACAATCTGATTCAAACAATTTCAATTTTCATGTAGTAGGATCCTACAGGCCAGTATTGCAACCTTCTATTATGATACCATAATGTAACATCCCCTAGCCCATCAGGGAATGCTACTTGCAAACTACACATATAAAAATTGAAATTTCTTCTGCTAAATAGTTTACTAGTTGTTTACTGTAGCTTACCAGCTACGATTTAGTTCATTTTTAGACCAAATTTGGATACCCATAAATGAAATGCATCTACAAAAATCTAGATGAACAAGATTTGTATAAAATGACTCATTAACGACAATAATTAACCATTCACAAATACATTAATACGCATAACAAATTAACTTAGGAAAATAAGTAAAAAATTATATTTATAAAACTTTTATGAAACCAACTGCTTGGGAATGATGTTCCACCTAACCATAGACATGATTTTCTAAATCTCAATAGAAATTCACCCCTAAGATAGGGCTAGGAATACACAAGAGAAGCATGCCTCTCACAACCCACTCACAACTCACTAACACACAACCCACTAATACTCTCATGTAACTATCCTCAATTCCTTCCAACTCTCTTCCCCTTTCCCTACCCAATCCAAGGAATGTACCCTTTCATTGTTCTCATTCCATCGAGATTCCCATTCTTTTATCAAGGTGTATCTAGCACAGGGAGATAATAATCTCTCTATTGGGAACTCTAAGGATATCACTGCTAGTAAATAATACCCACAACAAACAACAACACTGCTATAGTGCAACTCACTCAAGAGTTCACTCTTCAGGCATGGTAACCTGGTTCTTCAATTTCCAGCTCCAAATATGCTCCCAATTTCTCTAGCATGATTCTAAATTCACTTAGCCTCCTTGCTCCAGTTCTAGTGCTCTTTTTCTTGCTCCATGCTTCCTATTCATGCCCAACTCTCCCCTATAAAATATGCCTATAATTTCCCATACGAATTTCCTTTATCTCCCAAGACCAATGATTGCTCACTCTTCCCAATGTTGATTTCTTCTTCCCCGTGCTTTCCAATAATTATGGGATGTGATTCTCACACCCACCCTCTTACATGAGTTTAATGATTGGGCTCTCACACACTCAAACATAAATAAAAGTTTTCCCCAATGATAAATAATTCAGAAAATTGGGTTTAGATTAATACCCATTAATAATTTCCCTTTGGACCCCCTTTTAGACACTCTCTTCTCTTGTGGAAAAATCATCCCCCATATCTATCCATATTCCCAACAACTAGCATCACATTATTTTTATTAAAAACATAAAATACATTTTGCATATTATATCGCTCGACCATAGCCATATTCATATCTACATTATGCATTAATTAAACATGGGATTATAGTGGGGATGTTACACTTATAAACTCAATTACTTTTATCCATATATAAAACAATATTCCAATGGATAATGAACTATGAAAAAGGGTTTCCTAGGTAAAAGGTAATCAAACAACAACTTGAGGGGAGTCACCCGACTAGAAGGTAAGTTGGCTAGCTAGAAGGTAGTCACTCAAGCCAAGAGGTGAGTGGAATAACAATAAAAGGAAGTAGCTCAAGGATATTGTGGCTCATTCAAGCTAAAGGAACTCAACCAAGCTAAGTGGGGTTCGACCAAACAATGAATCACTATCCATGGAGGATGTTCAGACCAAGGGAGATACAAATTAATAACTAGCATGAAAGTGATGGCCTAGGGAGTGCATTGTAGATGAGGTTTAGTCACTCATGTAAGAATAAATTGAAGTGTATAGTCCATAAAAGTGGATAGAATATAATGTACACCTTGTACAAATGCATGGGTGAGATAAAACAATCCAGGGAGGATTCAATTTGATCATAAAAGAAAAAATTCACCCCCAAGAAATAACATTATATTCCAGATGATTTCTATTAAATGTTGGTTGATTTCTCTTGGTGAGTCAATTTCCCTTTCTCTTGGTTTGTGATTATCATTTTCATGTAAGTTTTCTAAGTTGTGGTTCATGATATAATCATGGAATTTAGTATAATTAATATAAATTCAAAATCTTGGTGCATTGCCTAAGTGAATTTACTCTTTGTTAAAAATTGGGAAATTTTTATAAAGTAAAAATATTATGACTGAACAAGTTTTAGTAGTGTTTACATAACCATGTACGATACGAGACATGTAAAACAAGTCTATTTATCATATGATATTTAAATATTTAGGAATTAGTTAAAATCAATTTGATTTAATGTGTCTTTAGGTAAATTATGTTTATGTATTGTGTTTTTTTAGTGTGCATTGTAACTATCTAATATGATGATCACAATTATGTTACAGACATAAAGTGATCTCATGGTTTATCTTCTCCTCGATACTAATGAATATATTTATTTACAGCTTGACACTTGACTGGTCCATGATTTCTAGTAAAGAACACGGAGGGTTATTTGTTGATGATTTATTTTTAGAAACTCATATGTAAATTATTTTCATTTTGCATTAATATATTTCCTCAATTTCCTACATTCTTTGTGGGCATCGACTTTTTCCCTCTTTGATGGTTTTAG
This sequence comes from Picea glauca, assembly GCA_000966675.3. NCBI lineage: Eukaryota > Viridiplantae > Streptophyta > Pinopsida > Pinales > Pinaceae > Picea > Picea glauca. The sequence goes on from JZKD02S2413848.1 coordinate 201,387, forward strand.
CCACATAATACATTGGTGTATTGATATTTAATTTGTTTGTGTAAGTGGGTGCATTAACATGTTTGACCTGTGCGGATATACCTTGTTTATTAAGTATGGTATCAAAGCCCCTACGAAGACTCGTTCCCATTGTTGATTGACATATTGAACCTCTATGATTGCATGTATCAAAGGGATTCTATATATTGTCATTTTTTAGCATTTTTAGGCTAAGAGAATAATTGTAGTGTGTTTATAGTGCTACTTTCAGTTGGAAACCCTTTTCATTTCACCGAAAAAAATTGTTTTCCCAAATTACGATTATTTTTATTAGATCTAGAGTTTTTTGCAAGCAAACAAAAGGGTTTTCTAGGTTAGCATGCAGTTCCAGACAAACAATTTAGAAAAAAAGGAGAAAAACAATAAAAAGACCCCTTCTCCTTTACAATGTTTTTGATATATTTTGAATTAATTCACTTGGTTAACAGTTGTTGGATTACTGAGAGGCGGGGGTGTATCAGTAATGAGAAATTATAGTACTTTTAACCATAATTTATTCTTCAACAATATTCAATAGTTTATCATTAGCATTCAATATATCATCAACAATATAATCATAAACAAAATCACATCACAATAGATACACAATACACCAGAATTTACGTGGAAACCCAAATGGGAGAAAACCATTGAATGATTTTCTTATATATCAAAATAATACATTCATTGGAAGCACCAACTTCTGATTGTCTAACTACAACTGGAAGGAGGTTCCAACCCCTTGTTCTCAAGCTCCAACCTGAAGGAAGCTACAACTCCATGAATTCTCTAGCTCCAACCAGAAGGAGGCTACATCCCCCTAATTTCTCTGATTCCAACCGGAAGGTGGCTACAACCACCTATCCTTAACCTATCCTTTCGCCTTGAAGTATAAGTGTAGACCAATTATCGCTATCACAAACTATGCCACTATCACTTTGTCTCTATCACTATCACTTTGTCACTGTCACTCTATCTCTGTCATTATCACTGTCATTGTCACTATCTCATTAACATGTATCTTCTCATTAACAAACTAACACATGTACCATACCATGCATCAATTGTATACCAACATATATATTATATCATGCATTAATCATGAACAAAAGATACATCAATAAATAAATAGAGCATCAACCATGTGTAACTTGTACAATATACGATACCATCAACCATATGAAGATCTATACCATATCATCAATGAAGTATCTCAAAGAACCAATGTATGCCCCTCATGCATATGCCACCATACAACATGAATATGCCTTAACCATATACAAACAACTAAAAGATAAGAAATATAAGGACTTAGGTGGTTCATTTAGATCTGCATATATATGAGTGTCGAATCTAAGTTTGGATATGTATTAACCTATCAGAGTATTTTTTGACCCTGAAAGAGAGTTGGATTCTTCATCAACTAGTTTAATGTGGTTCGAGCAAATCTTTCCCACATAATTTGCCATTCCTTAGCCTTGTCTCTTCTCAAACCTAGCTCCTCCTTTGTATTCCATGCTTAATAGCTTATTAGGTTATGGTTATGGGATTTGGAATCAATGAGGGAGAAAATATATTGATTTTGCAAGAGGGTCGTGAGGTCTTCAGACAATTTATAAACCTCATTCACTCGAGCCCATAGATCTTCACCAATTCTGAAACTTCTACCATTCATGATCCTCCATATTGTCCATTTACCCACAAGAGGGAATGCTTCCACAAACACTTTCCAAATTATTGAACTATTTATAGATGTCTTTCTGGGGGTAGGAATCCAATCTTGAAAGGAGAGGCCATTCATATATTTGGATTTTTTTATCCTACCCCACAAAGCTGAGTTCTCAGAAAATCTCCAAAGACTTTTTCATAGTAGCGTTAGACTGAACATGTATATGTTCTTTATTCTCCATCCCCACATATTTTTTGTCTGGATAGAGTAGACTATTTGACCAACAAAATACCATCATTGTCTTAGCTCCTATACTAGAGGAATTGAAAACACATTTTCCAAATTTTTGTTAAGATACCTTTCGACACTTTGGAAATTGAGGTCCAATAGATGGGGATGCTTTACAAAAATGATTTGAGGAGTACAAGCCTTATACCCTTCTAAAACCATATGTTGACACATAAGTATATGTGTTATTCAATCTTCTTTATCATCCATAACTAATCCTCAAACTTATAAGAATTTGGATTAAGCTAAAACCCCAAGTATTTGAAACCTTCTTTTAAATTTTTACGTGACAAAGGGAGATTTATTTCTAGTAAAGGATAAAGTTCTTCCTGAGGAAAGGAATAGTGGATGAAATAATTTATATAGTTTATTTCCATCCCTTTTTCTTTTCATAATAGGTCTATTATTTGAAAAATACAAATGAAGTATTGTAATTCTCTTACACCAAATAGAAGCACGTCATCAACAAAAATAAGATGCAAAAGAGATTCAACAAGAGTGATTTTGATACCTTTCTTTTCACCATGTATTTTATCATTTTGCATAAGTTTACTTAGCCCTTCAGCTACTAGGAGGAAAATGAAATATGACAAGGGGTAACCTTTCATAAGCATCCTAGAGGCTCCAAATAGATAAGAGGTAGATACATTAATGAGAACTACAAAGGAGGTGGATTTAAAACATCCAAGGATCCAATTGATGGTGGCCAAGTTCATCCCCATTTGTACCAAAATCAAGTGCAGAAAGGTCCAACTGACTTTATCACATGATTTTGACAGGCCAAGTTTCAACAAAACCAATGGAATTTTTGATGTTGTGATGGAGTGCATCGCTTCCTGTGCCAGAGCCACTGCATCATGTATTTTTCTCTTGAAAAGGAACCTGAACTGTTCCTTTGATATGATCTTGCTCAGTATTGGATTCAACCTATTAACTATGATATTAAAGATCACCTTATAAAACAAATTGTAACATGATATTGGAATAAAGTATTCAAAAGAAGAGACCTCCTTCTTCTTAAGAATAAGGGCCATATACGTAGAGTTTAATGCACCTAAGATCTTTCCTCTATGTATAGATTCCGGAACTAATTTCAGAAGGTCATGTTTTATGATCTCATATAAACATGTGAATAATTTGATTGACATCCCACCTGAGCTAGGACTTTTGACTTTCTGCAGGAAGAAGAGGGTTTTCTTAATCTCACTTGTTGAGACCTTCCAAATATGAACTCATATCCTTTGAGAAAACTCTAAGGAAGCTGATAATAACTTATAACATTTATTTTATAGTGCACCCTTTAGGTTCTTTAAAAAGGGAACTGAAGTGCCTTTTGGTATCTTCAACTTTTATTTAAAATATCTGTCCATCCCACCTTCTAGGGTGGTCACCTCCCATATAGTATTGGATTTTTTCTGAAAGTTTGTGAAAGAATTTAGTGTTTTTATCACCATGTGGCAACCATACTTCTCTACTTTTGAGGCTCCAAGTGGCTTCCTCCTTCTCCAATATCTCTTTCCTTTGTTTCATTAGTTATTTCAGGGAGGATGCCTTCTCTTCTTTGAAGATCCCAACAGAGTTCCCTTTCGTATATACAATTGATTTTAGACCGTGTTTCCTTAATATTATCTTAGGAGTGAAGTTTAAAATTAACCACCCATCGTTTCAACACTTCCTTCACTCTCTAAAGTTTTTCATGGAATTGTTACATGTAAGAAGAACCTAGCACATAGCAAAGGTGGTCCTAGTTTTAATTTATCAGGTTCTCGTAGTCCTCTTGCATTAGCCATATATGATTGAATTTCAAGGGAGTAGGGGGCTTGTGATCTTTCGACTCAATTTCCATAAAAATGGGCAAGTGATCCAAGATACCCCCATATTCTATCCATGACTTCAGAGCCTAATGGATTTCCACCAAATATTTCAATATAAAAAATATGTCAAGGCGTTTTGAGATCCCTTCATCACCTTTCGGCCTGATGTTTCTCCATGTGGGAATGAGATTTGGTGGTTCCAAATCCACTAGGTAGGAGGATTATATAAGATTAACAAAGAATCATTCCAAAGGATCTCTTCAAGGGTGGGTACCCCATAATTCATGGAGGGATATCGTAAAATTAATATCTTCACCAATGATGGTATTGTGACCCACTAAGACTGCTGACTCGGCCTACTGTTCCTAGTAATACTTCTTGTCTGTATAGGGGCCATAGAGGTTGATTACATGGAGAGGGTAAGAAATATATGGTATTTCCAACTTATTCATTATACCTGAGGGTAGCATAGATGAAGGAAAGGCATTGATACAAGGGCTTCATGCCTCTAGGAGGCCTCTCAAGTGGAAGTCAGAGTCCAGGGAACATAAATACCAATTCTTCAAGAATGAAGCTAAGACTTCCTCTTCTTTGGAGCATATACCTTAGCCAATATTTTGAAGGATAGAAATTTAGGGGCACCCCGAACCCCATGGACATTCAAGGAAATGCAGATCATGTTTTTCCCCAGAATGAGATTTCCCTACTCTAAGTTCCCAAATAATGGTAGCTTGTTTTTTACTTTAGATTTCTTTATTTTTCTAGGATTGCACCAGATAAAGGAGTAACTTTCTACCAACTTGTGAGGCAATAAAGTGTTCCAATGCTAAGTCAATAGCGATGGCTCCATTATCATTGGGACTCTGTTGAGGGGAAAGGAGATAGCTTGAGGTACGAGGAGAAATGTCAAAGTAGGGATCCTTCGAGTCTTTGGAAGATGAGGGGGAATCCAACATTTCCACCCTTCCCCCACTTTCCGTACCATGGAGAGGATTTGGGATCTTGGATGCATGGGAGAAAATTGTTAGAGATCCTCCATGCAAGGGGCTATAAGCTAAAAAAGGAAAATTAGACATAGGGAAGGAGGAATAGGAGGACATCTCAACTGGAGCCAATGGGGGACAAGGGTGAGGGGGAGGAGGCCAAGAGTCAAGGGAATTTACTCTAATAAATCCTCCTCATGTGGGGATTTTAAATGATGTCAACATATAGGAAGGAGGGAACGATGGGAGAGACAACGTCTCAATTGGATTGATAATTGGGGGGGAATCCCAAAGGTATAATGTGAAACTTATGTTTGTAGAGAAATAATACCAACAAACAATAAATCATTAGGAGAAAGAGGCTTATCCAAAGAAGTTAGAGAGTTGATGAAGGGAAGCATGTGTTCTTCCTTCGTCTCTGGCTCGTTCACTCTTTCTCCAATTGGCCAACCTTGAGATCTTCCTTTGTTGGAAAAAATACTTCCTCGCATTATTGTAACTATATATTTTTGGGCTTCCATACTTTCTTTAGTTCTTCCTTGGTTTTTTAGGGAATGGGAATTGTTCCTAGGTATGACTAACCTTAAGGAAGTCATAAAAATGAAAAGGAATACATAAATAGTTGATATGTTGGACCTAGGATAAAATTAATACAACCAATTCAATTTCCTATGACAGACTATATTTCATAGCAAATTCAACCCGCAACCAAGCAAACCTTCATTCGGGCTTGGTATTCCATTCTTCCTCCAAGTAGATGAATATACCCACCTTGTTTCCTATGAACTCTAGTATTTTCTCCTACCAAAATACCAATGTGAGGCTAGAGATAATAACCCAAACCTTCAAGGAAGAAATGGGTTCACATCTTGATCTAAAAATGAAAAAGGTTTGTGTATACAAATTTACAAGTGGAAAAAGTATGTGTCTTAGAAAATTGGATCAAGTTGCAAGCACATAAAACTTAATGAGTTTTTATTTTTACTTAAAATTAACATCATAAACAAACATAAACAACCATCAAAATAAGCACATTACATAGAAAAATGATAAAGGAGTTCACCCCTCTCTTGGGCTACATCTCCTGGTCCAACTTCCAATGGATCATTTTCATTATATTCTCAAAGTGTTAAAACCAGTTCTTTACAAGTCTTATAATGAAAAATGGATGGTGCCAATGGCTCCAGAATGTCCAAAAACCCCTAGCTAGGCTCTTTCTGCACCTAGTTTGGAAACAAATTGAGAAAAATACACTTCCTTGAAGTTTTTCCGAATAACTTGTTGTCTCTGCTCGCCAAAACACACCTCTGTGTGACTGAACTTGGATCTGTGTGTTTTTTCTTGCCTAAACAAAATACTTTTCTCATTTCTAGATTGTGGAAATAATTTTCACGCTGCTAGGGTGCCAAGTGCCTTGACCATCGGAGGTGTCGGCCATATGGTCCATGTGGCCAGGGTATGGGGCTTAAAATATGCACTTGTCAGCCACAACGTTAGTTCCCCACACTGTTGGTCGTATGGAGGTAGGTAATGGAGAGCTGTGTCCATGGGTTGGGGCTAAGCCCCGACCCTTTTCTGCCTAGATTAGCATTGAATTCAACTTTAAATAATCATTACATGCTATAGGGTTAAGAAACACCTATAGGTAGGTTGGTTTCCCATGGCTATGCAAATTCCTTTCCCCATGCTAGAGGTTGTGGGTCAACCCCCGTGAAGCCAAACCAAAAAATTTTACCAACAGAGGGGGTGCCACGTGGCAGTGCCTAAGTGGTCCATGTGGCACCAATATATTACCCACCAAATGAACATGTGTCGACCACTGGTTGGTCCATGTCTTACCCTTGCATGATCATCTTGCCACATCACCACTTGCCATGTCAGCTTGCCACATAATCTGTACGAGCAACTGCCACGTGTCCTGTACAAACTATACAGTCAACATTTTTCCTGTTTGGGAAAACAGACAAAACATATCTCCCTCATACGAACTTTGTTTAAGACTGTTCAAGTTGCGTTGGGATTGTGAGGATGAGATATACAATACAAATCTATTTTTGAGGAATTTCAAACACTTTGATTTTTGAGCATTTTTTGATCCCCCGGATCACTCCTCCCCATTGGGAATCTTTTGGACCTCCAAAAGACTACTTTCAGTCAATTTGAAGATGAGGGTACAGTTCCCTCACCTTTCCAACCTCAATCCATTTATCTTTTCTTGGATTTGTGCCTTTGAGACCAACATGAAGGTACTCCACATTCCCTCATTTTGAATTTCTTATCTTTTTGTCAAGGATTGTATCCTCATGCAATTCTGAAAGATATTCTGGCGATAAGTCAGCTATGGAAGGAATCTGAACATGCTCTCCTTGATCATCAATCAAAGGAGGGTCATACAATCTCAAATTCTCAACATTAACAACTGCATACATTTTCATGTAAGGAGGCAAATTCAAATGGAAGGCATTGCTACCAATATTTTCAAGAATCTTGAAAGGTCCATATCTAATTTTTTTTATATTTTTACCTTCTCCTTTAAGCCTCTCTTTTCTATTGTAAAGCCAAACTTCATCTCCAAATTGGAAATTGTGATGAACACGATGCTTGTCATATCTTGTCTTGAACCTAGCTTGGCTCTTTTCCAACTATTCTTGTACCATTTGATGGACCAATTGAATTTGTTCAATGGACTTCTTTGCTCTATCAATGTCATAATGACCATCAATAACAATATCCTTCCCAAAAATAAAATCTAAATGAGATTTTGGAAAATAACCAAAACATGCCTCAAATGGAGATGCTTGAGTTGATGAATTCTTAGCTCAGTTATAAGCATGCTGAATGTAGTGTAGGTGCTCATCCCAAAGCTTAGGATGTTTTATGCAATAACCACAAAGAAGATGTACTATTGTTCTATTCACCACTTCTGATTGACCATCAATTTGTGGATGAAAATATGTGCTCTTTTTCAACTTGGTTTGCATGAGTTCCCATAAGATTGACCAAAAGTTCCCAATAAATTGAGAATCTCGATCAGAAATAATATATTTGGGCAACCCAAAATGTACCCATACATGTTGAAATAACATTTGTGCCTTTTGTTCAGCTGTAACTTGCTTCTTACAAGGCATCAAAATACACATTTTCCTAAAATGATCAACCACAACATAAAGACAATCATGATTCTTTTTAGACATAGGTAATCCTCCTACAAAGTCCATGGAAATGCTTTCCCAAGGATGAGAAGGAACTAAAAGTGGAGTATACAATCCCACCTTTCTATTGCTAGGCTTACTTGTAGCACATAAATAACACCCTCTTACATATATTGAAACACTTTCATTCATTTTAGTCTAATATCAATACCTTTGCAAATTAGCCACCGTCTTTCCTACACCAAAGAGGCTAGCAATAAGAGAAGAGTGTGCTTCCCTTATAATGTTGACTCTTTAACCCTGTGGAATACATAGCTTGCCAAGATGATACAAAAGATTATCATGCACATGGTAATCCAATTCCTCAACTTGGTTAGAATGACAAAAAGTTGCATAAACCTCTTTAAACTTACCATCTAAAGAATATTGTTCAACATAGCTCTCATGCATGGTAGAATTGTGCTTAAGAATAACTGAAGCACTAACAATAGGCCTAGAAAGAATATCATCAAGTTTTTTATAAATGCCTTTCTTATACCTGATAATCAAGTGGAATTGTTGTAGGAAACCCATCCATATGAAGTGCCTTGCTTGTTGTAGCTTTGTTTGTGATTGCAAATATTGCAATGGTTGATGATTTGTGTGAATACTAGTTTCTTTTCCCAACAATGAATGTTTCCATTTTTTCACACTTTGCACCAATGCATACAAATCCTTGTCATATGTAGGATAATTAATCACAACAGCATTAAAATTTTCAGAATGAAAACAAATAGGCTTACCAAGTTGCAACAAGACTGCTCCCATTGCATAGCTACTTGCATTTGTTTGTTAGTCAAATGGTTGTCTCAAATCAAGGGGTACAAGAAATGGAGCTGAACTAATTTTCTCCTTCAATGCATCAAAATCTTTCTCCCATTGGAAAACTTGTTTGATGCTTGTCACTGCATGTAATGGAGCTGCAATTGAAGAGAAGTTAGCGATAAATTTTCTCCAATATTGGGATTCTCCCAAAAATATTCTTACCTCTGTTACATTGTTGGGCTTGGGCCAATCCAAAAGAACTTTGACCTTTGAAAAATCTATTTTCAGTTCTCCTCCTCCAACAATATGTTCCAAGTAAACAAGTGAGGTATTTCCAAACTCACATTTAGACATCTTTAAAGACAAATTTTCTTTCTTCAAGACATCTAAAACTTGCTTTACATGCCTAACATGCTCTTCACGAGATTTTCTAAATATCAATATGTCATACAAGTAGACAATTACACAATCATCAAGAAAAGGCATTAAAACATCATTCATAACTCACATGAATGTAGCAGGAGCATTACAAAGCCCAAATGGCATAACCATCCATCAAACAAACCTTTCTTTGTTTTGAAAGTTGTCTTCCATGTGTCTCCTTCAACAATCCTAATATGATGATATCCACTTCTCAAGTCCAACTTAGTAAAATACTTAGCATCTTTCAATTGATCAAGAAAAACATCAATTCTAGGAAGAGGATAGTGATTCTTTACCCTAATCTTGTTCAAGGCTCTAAAATCTACACACATGACATGTACCATATTTCTTTGGTACTAAAAAAATTGGTGACCCGCATGGCGATGTGCTTGGCATGATAACCCCTTTGTCAAGCAACTCTTGGATTTGTTTTTTAATTTTAGCATTCTCCATGACTAACATCTTGTACATACTAATGTTTGGAAGAGGAAAATCTTGCTGCAATTGAATCTCATGTTGGATACCTCTTTTAGGAGGAAATCCTTTTGGTTCCCGAAACATCTCATCATATTGGCTAACAACCTCATATAAATTAGATTTTAAAGTTGGAAATCTTCTTTTTCAACATTGTCTTTGGGTTTGATCATCAAGCGTACAAAGTTCTTACTAGCATTGACCAATCTCTTCATTTGTCGAGTTGATCCGGATTTTATGAGCATAACAAAATGAATACAAATTATTATTAAAATATGATTAACACAAAATAACAGATATACAATAAAACTAGTTTCTACTCAATAAAGAAATAACATGAAACTATAAAATGCAACAAAAAACAAGCTTGCTAGAATGGTGGCGGCTTATCTCTAAGAATAGATGTGATGAATGCGTTAATTCGCTAGAAGATGATTACAATGAGGCTCTCAAGGAATTTTTACAATAAACAAGAACATAAAAAACACTAGACATCCAAAAACCTAACCCTAGGAGATGAAGTGCCAAATTCATGTGTGCCCTGTTTGGGTAAATTAGTACATCAACTTCCTGGGGTCGTAACTTTTGCATACGAGCTCCGTTTTAGGCGCATGATATCCCATTGGAAATTTCTATTCGGGGAATACACATGTTGTCTGTGGTGAGCCCTATACATGTTGACTGTGGAGAGCCCTAAAACGTTGTTTAGGGCCTCAAAACGGCCTCAGAAGTCAGGGACCCGAAAACTAGGAAAAACTTGCCGAATTGGAAAACTGCCAAAATGAGCCAATTGGAATAGGTGGGAGGCCATCGACATCCATCTGGATCAACCATGTTTAGAAGTGATAAATTCAACTTCTTTGTATGTGCTCTATCAATGTACTCAAATCCATTTTTAAACAAATGATATTTTCTCTCATGATGATGAAAGATGGCTCTCCTATCATATAAATATGGGCTTCCCAACACAATACCACAAATATCCAGTGGAATAACATCAAGCTGTCCCTCATCTAGAAAGTTTGAAGTGATGAAAAATCTAAGTTTACATCTTCTTGTCAGATGCAATTTGGCATTGTCACTTATCCAACCTAGAGGATATGGTTTAGGATGAGGAGTAGTTTCCAAATGCAATTTCTTGATAGTGTCTTCATAAATGAGGTTTTCTTGAGATCCAGTATCAAATAGAGTATTTATCTTGGTATGCTTTGAAATAATCCTTATGTGGAAAATATTTATTCTTTCTTTTTCATGTTGAGTTTCATTGAGACTACAACTTGAAGAACTAGAACTGGCAATAGAGTCCTTACCTTGAAAACACATGGCTGTGATTTTTGTTTCATCTCCCAAATCAGATCCTAAATCATGTTGTGTAGTTGTAGCAGTCTTTGGTTTAGTTTTGTTGTTGAAATTTTTGGGTCTCATTTCAGGATGAAGTTTCCAACAATGGTCTTCATCATGGCCATCTTTTGAACAATGTTTACATGAGAGTTTTTCTCCATCTTTCTTAACTGAAGCATTCTTCTTTCCATTTCCTTTGAATTTCCTCTTTCCTTTGTCTCCATTAAAAAATTGCGTCTTGCTTCCCTCTTGAGGAGAATTCTTCCCTCTTTCTTCCAAATGAGTTTCTTGTACTCAAACTTCATCTAGATTTGTAGGGTTAAACATGAGAATTGTGTGTCTCAAATATCTATGCAATCCTCTAATGTATTTGAGTAAAGTTTCTTGAGAAGATAAATCTATACCCAAAATCAAAGCTCTTCTTCTAAATTCTTG
>JZKD02S2413848.1:237287-259319 GCA_000966675.3 Picea glauca
ATGCCATGTACAGAGGAAGAACACCGGATATTTGTTGTTGGTCTATAAAAAGTCCGCAAGGGAGATTGGTGGGGCATTTCCAAAAAATTGTTTTGTTTCTCTAGCCGATTCGATGTAAATTGTATTAATCAGTGTTTGTTGGACATTTTCATCATGAAAGAATGCAATGCATGAGCGGAAAATTTGTATTTTTTATTTTTTAAATGTTTTTTATTTTAAATGTTTTATTCCTATGTTAAAGAAAAAATAAAAACAAAAGCTAAATTTTAATTTTTATTCCTAAAAAAAAAAAAAATTCTAATTTAACTTAAAGCATATTTTTTTTTTCTAGTTTTATGTTTTAGAAAAAAAAATAAAAAAAAGAAGAACTTAAAAAAAAAAAAAATTACTTCGCAAACTTATTGAAAATTTATGCGCAAATGGAACAATTGTAGACCAAAAATATATTAGGCAAACTTTTTGTAATCGTCAACAATTAAAGTTCTTCCTTAAATCAATTTTAGTTATCCTATTTCTGATCCTCGCGATCACACGAAGCACGGAGGAGAGCATACTTATTCTAAAATTAAAAACTTGAAAATAACGTCCTACCTACATTATGCTAATTAAAAATTAGAGATTTGTTACGTGTAATCAAACTTCCAATGTAACCATAAGCACAATAGTGATAAGAATATGTTCATTGTGAATTTCGCAAATGACAACTGAAAATAACCTTGCGAAATTAACTGTTGAAAGTGTAATTTAACAAAATAAAAAGAAAAACTAAATGGATCTAACTTCGTACCTGCTTGAAACCATTGTTCAATAATGCTTTCATAGGCATAGTTTTCACTCCTCAGATCTTGTTGCAACTCCTCATTATCCTCCTCAATTTGTTGTTCGCATAACTGCTCATCATTGAATATGCAGGCTTATTCATATGTTGATTCATTGTTTGTTGTTGGAGGAGTAATTAATCCCTCGACTGCTGTCAAGATGTCCTCTTTGTGAGAAGAGGAGATCCCAACTTTTGAAAGGATCTGAGTGAGCTGTTCCAAGCTTACACTCATAGTTAAACCATATCGAAAAAGGAGATTGATTTATCATCAAAGATTTGAATTTTAAACTAAGAAATGAAAACTATTTGTAAAAATAAAACACGCAAACTTGAACTCCTTGCATTATTGGGACCCTTCTGCCACCAGGTTATCGGTTTTCACAAGTTATATCATCAAAAATAAAAACTAAATTTGCGTAAATAAAACACACTTTTGCATAAAATAAGGAGAAACACACTTCTGCATATAAGGAAGAGGACAGCCTAACTTTGGAGCAACCCCACCAAAGTGGATGTATGGGCTCTTCCTGCACGTCTTACTTTCTTCTCTCCACCCTTAGGTCATCCATAAAACCAATCCAAAACCATTAAAAAAATCTAATTCAAATACTACCTATTACCGTTTACAACTCCCTGGCAACAATGCCAAAATGTTGGTGCAATTATTTGCATAATATATTACCAAACATAAATTATCAACCAGGATTCGTAATCAGTAGAGTTGATGCACTATCTGTGCCGATAAAAGATAGGTTCCTATGTTTGTTTAGTATATATAAGAAAACCATTTAGAAACCAACACACTTTTACAAATGACAATATTCACACAATTCGAAAGGTGGAAAGCAAAACTCATAAACAAGCAAAATCTCTTGCTCAGGTGATGGACATGTTCATTGATGGCTCATGAAAAGAAAAAATGAACTTTGATTCTATCTCCTGGAGCAACTAAACGAAAAAGTAGGATTCCCCATTAAAGCTCATGCATGGTGAAATATAGAGATCCAACTGTTCCTACATTACCACACTTTGCAACACATTCGAATAGTGAAACTAAACAAAATAACATGAAATCGAAATAACAAATACATGAAATGAAAATCTACACTAACAATTTACAATAATCTTACCAAGCTGGATCGGTGGCCCTTACCGATGCCAACATGGAAGCTTTAGATCACCAGATGCTAACTTCTAGGAGAGACAAAATCACTGAATCCAAACTTGCATTAATCTTCAACATGTAGGTTTACAAAAGGAGTCTCTTCATGAATCCAATCTACATCATAACAATTCTCCTCAAGAACCTATCTCATAACAATTCCCTTAATCTACATAATAATAATTCTTCTCTCAATCTACATAATAATGATTCTCTCCTCAATCTACATAATAATGATTCTCTCCCTTTCATGAAGAGAGGGCACTCTCTTTTATACATGAGAGCTTGAAAAGGAGATAAACATCTCATAATTACAGATCCACTTTTCTCTCAACCCATTTTCCTTTATTACAAAATATAATCCCTTCAAATCCTCACACATATCTCTCATATATCTTGCATAAGATATGACAACCAAATCTCCATGATCTTCTCCTTGGATTATGATTGAATTATCTCCTCACATCTTGAAATGGTGGAGGAAGTATTTGAGAGGTTTTTTGAATTAATCCTTCACATATTCCTACACATGATAAACCTTACACATTTTTGAGATATATATGAAAACATGTCAATTTTCTAATATTTAATCACAAATTCTCTTTTAATACTAAAATAAATGATTTGGAAAATAATATGGTTTATCCCATATTTAATTATGAAAATGGTATTATGAAAGGTTAATGGGGCAATGAAATGTGAAGACTAATGAAGGGAAAGGTGGATGGAAATATAACATTTCTGAGTCCCAACAAAAACCCATCCCAGTTCCTCTTGACCTTTAATTATACATTACAATAGCTCACTGACAACCTTAAGTCGAAACCTAGGTGTCAAAACCCTAGATACCAAAACCCTAGGTGTCTAAAACCCTAGGTCAACTTGAATCACATTTTTAGGGCTTCGCCAGCCTGTCTTTCCTTCCTTCCCACAAGGTGATACAAAGCATCCAACGATGGATTTTTTCTCTTGTTGAGTTGTTCATGATCCATCTTCCTTGTTGATCTGTCTTCCTCGATCTCCTCATCCAATGACTTTCTTTCTCGGACTTCGCTCCATCTTTTCTTCTTCTTTAACCACTTCGACCTTATCTCCGTCAACCTTCCTTCCACGCAGTTCATGTTTCACATTTTATTCCTTAATATTCACTTCCTTCCATAACCAAGGGCCAACAGCCCCCCAACACTCACTTGTGACTCGTCCCGAGGCACTGTGATCTGAACCTTTTATTTTACTTCAACTTCAGATTACGCAATGCAGTCTGTGATTTTTGCCTTATTCCTCCCCGTTATGTGGAGAATGTCTTTTATGTGTTTGGTACATAGTTTCAACTATACTTGGTACCTAGACCCTTCTCCTTCTGTTTTTACCAAGAGCTGCATGGCAACTGGTTGTCATAATACAATTTCAATCGGCTCCCATTCACCAATCCTTCCTTCCATTCTCCATTCAAAGTCTTCAGCTGCGCAGCTCCTCCTTCTGTAACAAAGGAAACCTCATATGGCCCTAACCAATGTGTTCTGAACTTCCTTGGTTGCATCGTGAACTTGTTGTCATAGACCAATACCAGATCTCCTTGCTTCAATGATTTTTTCTTGATATACCTGTCATGGTAGGCCTTTTCTCGTTCCTTCTAAATTTGTTAATGAAATCCTGCAATAAATCTATCTTCTTCTAGTTCGACCAATTGCACGAGCCTCTCTTGAAAAATGGCAATGCCATCCATATATGTGAACGTTACAATTCTCAGGCTAGGAACTAAGTATTCCATGGGCAGAACTACTTCTAGACCATAGATCAATTTAAATGGAGTCTGCATTGTCAGCTTCTTACAAGTGGTTCTATAGGCCCATAACACTATTGGTACTCTCAAATCCCAATCATCTCTGTTTGCACTTCAAATCTTCATCAAAGTAGTCTCCAAGATCTTATTGAATGCTTCAACTATCCCATTCACTTGTGGATGGTAGGGTGTGCTCTTATGATGATGAACTTCAAATTCCCAAGTCAAGGATTCGATAGTCTTATTAATAAAATGTGTACCTTGATCACTCATAAGGATCTTTGGTCATCCAAACTTGGTTATGATATCATCAAATATGAAACGTGTAGCTGTAGTTGCACTACATTCCCGAACTGCTCTTGCTTTTGCCCATCTCATCAAACAATCTGTCGTAGTGATGATGTATCTGGCTTCTGTGCGCTTCCCTGGTGGGTTGATAGGTCCCACAAAGTCAATGGCCCATTTCTCAAAGGCTTGTAAGGTTAGCTGGGGTGCTAATGGCATGTCATCTCTTCTGGACAATTTCCCAACTCTTTGGCATACATCGCAAGCTCTGTAGTAGTCTTTAGCATCTCTATGTAAAGTAGGCCATGAGAGGCCAACTCTAAGAACCTTCTGCCCTGTTTCTTTTCCTGCGTACTGTCCTCCTATGATGCCTTCATGAGCTTATTATAGAATTAGTGGTCTTTCTGCTTCCATAACACATCTCCTCAGGATCTCATCAGGTCCCATCTTATATAGCTGTCCAACTATAAGAGAAAAATCTGCAGCGTGCACTACTAGCTATTTCTTCTGAGTGACTGTATATTCTGGAGGTGCCATTCCTGTTGATAGGAACTGGACTATCTCGACAAAGTGATCATTAATATTTCTAATGGAAAAAAACTATGCATCTGGCAATGTATCCTCCAAACTAGTAGGTTCCTCTCCATGTTCCAACCTCGACAAGTGATCAGGTTCTTTGTTCATCCTTCCTAGTTTTACCACAATCTCAAAATCATATTCCTAAAACAACATAAGCCATCTTCATATTCTTCCCCCCAACACTGGCTTGTTGACTAGGTATTTCAGCGCGGAGTGATTAGTGAACATCTTAAAGTGTCCTCTTAACAAGTATTGATGAAACTTCTGCAGTGCATACACCATGGCTAACCCTTCTCTCTCAGTGGTGGTGTAATTGATTTCAGTTGTAGATAGTTTGCTGCTAGAAAAGGATAACAGGTGGTCAATGTCTCATGATCCCAGTTTTTATAAGACTTCTCCTAATGCAATAGAGGATGCATGAACATGCACATGAAATTCCTTGCTCCAATCTGCAAAAACCAGAATAGGCACAATAACCATTTTCTATTTCAGCGTGTCAAAGCTTTGTTGGCATTCTTCTGTCCATTGAAACTGAAAACATTTCTTCAAAATATTCTCCATGGGTGTTTTGATCTGTGCATAGCCTTTAATGAACTTCCTATAGTATCCAGTATGTCCTTTCACAGTGCACAGTTGTTTGACTGAAGTAGGAGGGGGTAGATCGACAATAATGGAAATCTTAGATGGGTCTACTAGCAACCCCTGCTTACACACAATATGGACTAAAAGCACTCCAAAGGGTGACAATAAAATGCATTTCTTCAGGTTCAGGGAAAACTGACATTGCCTGCACTTATCCAACATTTGTCTTAAACATTCAATATGATTTTGCAATAAGCTAAAAATAGTCCAATCATCAAAATATGCTTCCATAAATTTATATAAAAACTCCTTGAATACTTAGACCACCACCCTAGAAATGATGGCTAGTGCATTGTTCAATCCAAAAGGCATCATTGTTTATTGGGAGGATCCCCATTCTATTGCAAATGTGGTTTTGTGGTGATCTTCCTTGGAAATCCTGATATGGTGATAACTTGAAAATCCATCGATGGAGTATAATTCTTGTCCTCCCATGTTATCTAAGACTTCGTCAGTAAATGGTGTAGGGAATGGATCATGTATATATGCATCATTCAGCTTCCTGAGATCTACACAAATTCTAATCTCTCCTGTTTTATTTTCCTGAACCACCATAGGGATAATCCACTCTGATTCTTCAATAGGTTCTATGATTCCGGTTTCCAACATTCTATCTAATTCAATATTCACTTTCTCCTTATATTTGGGGTTCAATTTGTAGGGTCTTTACTTGATTAGCCTTGCATCTAGTTTCAAGGGGATCTTCATCTCTCCCATGGGTCCTTTAATTCTCTTCATATTAGTGAAATTGGTTGGAAACAAGTCCTGATATTCATGCAGTAACGTTGTGATCTTATCAATAGTGGCATCATCCCAGTAATCTCCAACATTATAAAGCCTAGGTGCTTTCTCTGTTCCAATGTTGACTTTCTTGATTTTAATTGGCTATCCAATAAAAGGTATTTCCACTACTGGTCTTTATATGTCTCTCTGTCCTTCTGTTTCTATGATTTCACATTCCTAGGATCATCGTCTTCATCAACATTGATATTGTTACATCCTTTCAATTTTTGAAGAGGTGCAGTCCATTCATCCTCTTCTTTATCCATAGTGAGGCTAGGTGCTTCCTCAAATACTTTCTTCTTTACAACCTATAATTCTTGGTCCATTGTAGGGTATTGTCTTTCAAATAAAAACATAGTTACAAAGTTTTGAGTCATACCTTTCCAATCGACAGTGATGAGGTGTAGTTCTGCTTGAAGATACCAATTGATAGGCATTGTGTCCAGAGTGTTAATACATTTATGCACCCACTGTTCTTGAGGAATGCTGCTTTAGGCCTCCTCAAAACCTCACACATATTCCTTTGGACAACTTTGGCTTGTGTACCTAACTTCGCATCCTTCGACTTGTTCTGAAAATCACGCTGTCATCAAAGTGCAACATTGCATCTAGTTCATGATGTTCCTTTTATGTGTGCCCCACCATCTTGTTGGAGTAGATTTCAAAGCCTCATCTAGTGCCAAAAGTCTCTGTTGTGCTGGTACAGTTTCTTCAAATTCCAACAAGAAAGTTTCTAAGTGATTCAAACCATCAAATGTGGTCAAATTACTTACTATTGTGCCGATCCAACGAACTTCTCTGGTCAATCTAGAACATTGTTGCGCATCAACTTCATACATCTTGTTATGCTAGTTCTCTAGTGCTTCTTCTGAATCTGAGGAGCATGCGCTGTCACTTTGCCAGCTTAAATTCCCATCTCCTATAGGATTAATGTAATCAGTTTGTCTTGCTGTCAATTTGTATATATTCTCCAACTCATATGAATGGTCTTCTTCTCTGATGGGTTTTGTGTATCTGTGAACTTCATGAGGATCCAAAGGTGTGATGACCCTAAGGCGACCTTCAAATGTCATTCTTCTTTTCTTCAATTCAACATCAGTAGAATTGTTGAAAGCCCAATCAATTCCTAAAATCACGGGATAAGGAAAAATATCATCGATTATCTCAATCACCTCGAAGTCCACAAATGTTCTGACCCCATCGATGTCCACAAGGACATATTCCAATCTTATGAAGGGGCTCACAGCCTGTTAATTGGCCATCCTGAGCCTGATAGGGGAATAGATCAACTTAGGTTTTCCCATTAGTGCGTAGGTCTTCTTCGTCATGACATTGACCTACGACCCTAAGTCGAGGACCACATAATATATATCATAATATTCGATCTGAGCATTCAGATGTAACTCCTTATTTGTCCTTGTTTTTTTGGATACTTGATGTACTGCTCTACTCAGTAAGGGATCTACCTTTCCTAGCTCGTACTATCTGATCAAGTTTTGTAGCTCTTGTACAACGCTCTCATCCTTTATTAAATTAATGAAAGTGAATAATAATTCCATGAGCTTACTTACCTCTTTTTCTTCTCTAGGTGAATCAGACTGACCAAATGCTAGAGACATTCCACATTCTCTTACTTCTATTTGAGCCTTTCATGAAGAACCCTGATCTCTCCCGAATTATTTTCTTGCTTCCTCGAATGTCTATTTCTATTTCTTTGGATCAAACTCGTGTGTCTTATCTGTAGATTTTTTGACTACTGATTGTTCTGTAGTATTCCCTAGAGTCATCATGTCTTCTCCTATACCAACGCCTCCTCTAGTGATAACGATGACTCTAGCATCTGCTCCATAAGGTTCTGCTGTTATTAGTTGTACTTGCTAGTTTCCTCCTCTTCGTTCCTTAAGTTTGGCTAACATCACAAGGAAATCTTCTATGACATGTTAAAATGAGTTGCAGTAACTAGAAGTGGTACAAGGTTTTTGACATTCCCTTTCCAAATGACCTGGTTGTGCATAGTTATAAAAAATAATCTAGCCTTGACCTCGACCCATACCTCCTCCTCATCCTCTTCCTCTGAATCCACCATGAAGGGTTGAAGTTTCCTCTTCCAGGGGAATTATACTATGTAGTGTTCCCTTCTTGCTGTACTTCACCTTGAATTTTGTAGATATCCCTTGATATTTCATGCAAGAGGTCATAAGCTCTACAATCCTTCTCATCATGACCCACATATTTACAAAATGTGCAGTAGAGGTTCATAGGTGTCTGAACATACTTTTTCATGTAATAGCATTCTCCAGGGCGATGTCTATTTCTACGTACCTCACACCAAGGTAGATTAAATTTCTTCAAAGGGCTCGGAGCTCTAGAAACCAAGTATTCATGAAATAGGGGACAATGCTCCTTATCATGGCCTTCTGATTTGCATCTAATGCACCATATTTCTTCTCTCTTATCTTTTCCCTTATCTTTTTTCATATCTTCAACCTGCAGTGATAAGCTAGTTAGCTGACTCAATATTTGACTCATACCTGAGTTGGATTCTACCATAGGGGTCGATTCTAGTTTCATGGTGATATCCAATGCCTCAACCTATGAAGCAATCTTCTACTACATCAGAGGGACTCTGATGTGTGGTAGGAGGGCAGCAGTGAACCATTCCTTGTTCTTATCGTCTGGGATATGAAAACTCAAATGAACTGTCAGGGTCTTAAACCTATGATAAAACTCCAAAATAGGTTCAACTACTTTCTTCTTGATTTCTTTCAACTCTGTGATGCACTGCGATTCCGACTTGGGTTTCTTGAATTCAACAATAAACGCAATCTTAATCTCGTTCAACGGTTTAGGCTGGACAACTCCTTGGATGAACTTCATGTACCAGCTCAGTGTGCGATCTCTCAGGGTAGTACTAAACTGAGCTCATTTAACATCTTCGTCGATGACATTCTTAATAATCCATATAGCTTCACATAGAAACTAGTGCTGATCAGAATCTTCAGATCCATTTCCTCTAAAGGGGGGTAACCTCATCTCATATGCCATAGATCTTCCTAGGTTTCCTAACTTGGTGTGCACTGAACCACTTGTACCAGTGCTCTGAGTCCTCTGATAACTTAGGCTACTCTGGTTACTTAATGCTGTTAAAAAAATAGGAGGCATAATAATACTTACTTCAACAGTCTGCGCAGTCCTTGAAGTTTATGACTCTTCTCAGTGAGGTTCTTCAGTCTTCCCTTCTTCTGCCCTAGCAGACTCTCAATGTTCCTCTCTCAGTAACTCTTTTTCTTCTCCACTGTAGAACCCTTCTTCTTGTGGTGGTTTGTGATTCTTCTCAAACAAGTCCACCAAACAGACTTCTCTAAAGATTCTCCCACTTCGTGTCTGTCCAACCTCTGTGTCTCTGTCACTGTCTGAATTCATGAACATTAGATCTCAATATGACCCACTACTATATCTTCAATATGTTCTTCTCATGCAATAGCATGTTGATCTTCAACTTCAGAAAATGTAAAAATTTTCCTCTCGGTCCCTTAAAGAAATACCTCTCTGCTTGGCTATACAACTCTACTTTGTCAATAGAAAACTCGATGATATGCCCTCCAATGGTACTATCAAAGTAGTGATATATTGCTCTTGACATGGCGCTATCAACTCTCTTGACCTTCTTAATCAACGCCGACATCCAAACCACATGCGGTCTAGATCTGATCTCAAACTGGGTATTGACTAATCTGAACAACCACTTATATATATCCTTATGAATCCCTCCAAAGAAAACATTGTGTATATCAGTAAAGATATACCTTCCCAACCATTCTTCTGTGCTAATATTAGGGTTCCTATTATGAGCTTCAATGAATTCCTTTTCTTGTTCTTCTATCCACTTCTGAATCTCTGTCTTCGATGGAAACCACCTTGACATTCCCTCAATAAGATCCTAGTCTCGACAACAGAACCATTTGTTGGCACAGGGGCAGACCTGAGGTTTATCTCTAATAGTGCACCAACAAGTCCTAACTACTGGCCCTTTTGGCAACACTTGCGAAGCAGATGTAGTCTCACCTGAAGTAGCAATAGGGGGTTGAAGGACACAGGTGTCTACAACCAAAGGAAATGCAAGTGGAATCAAGGCAACCACACACAAAGATCTGATTATTCTTTCCAAGCATGAACCTACTTCACATAATTATATGTCAGATATAACATACTAATGCATCATTAGAGTAATTGAAGTAAATAACACAACATCAATCACTCACAAGACAAGATATACGTGGTTCACCCTCTCCCTAGGGATACGTCCATAGAACTGAGATTTATAATATATTAGGTGAAAGCTTACAGTTCTATATGCGCTCTTATCTTGTATATCTTCTCTCTTTCTCTATTCTCTCTATCTCCCCTTCCCCACACACCTCGCTATAGGGTTGATCTTCGCATCTAGCTGAAGATCTTACAATACAGACTTCTCTTACCTCACAATATTCCTCTCTTAGCAATAACAACCATCACTCATCATACGTCATCTAACTCTAAAAACGAACCCATCCTAGGTCCTCTTGACCTTTATTTATACATTAAAATATCTCATCGACAACCTTAGGCCGAAACCTAGGTGTCAAAACCCTAGATACCAAAACCCTACATGTCTAAAACCCTAGGTCAACTTGACCCGTGTTCTCAGGGCTTCACCAGCCTATCTTTCCTTCCTTCCTGCAAGGTGCTCCAAAGCATCCAACAGTGGATTTTTCTGCTTGCTGAGTTGTCCATGATCCATCTTCCTTGCTGATCTGTCTTCCTCGATCTCCTTGTCCAACGACTTTCTTTCTCAGAGTTCGCTCCATCTTTTTTTCTTCTTTAACCACTTCGACCTGATCTCAATCAACCTTCCTTCTGCGCAGTTCACGTTTCATCTTTTCTCCCTTAATATTCACTTCCTTCCATAACCAAGGGCCAACATGTAGTTTTTTTGAATGGTGGATACTTGGGGAACTTTCTCGATTTATAGACAACGCCTTATTTTTATGAAGAATGTATGAAGTCACATTTTTTGAAATAGTGTAGTAGACATATATGCGCTATATGATTGAAATGCATCGACATATAAATTAGTACATTTCATTATCTTATGTTACTTTTGTTTGGTATATATTATGTTCTTATATAATTTCACCTCTTTTCCACAATGATGTGTACATGCATTGTTTTATAATTAAATTGGGTATGGGGAAATGAGAGTGATTTTGTAGGGGGGCATATGAGCATATACCTTCTCATGATTGTCCTTGCTAATAGAGAATAAATCATTTTCAAGGCTAAGAGAAGCTCAAGGTAGTAATGAAACTTCCAGATCATGCACCAATTAATGAGCATGACACTCGAATAATTTATAATTAGGTTTTCATTGATTTCTTATATTTTCTTATTTTTTTTCATATGCATATCAAATCAGATGAAAATCAATCTTTGTGGCTTCCATTGCAGGTGAATTTTGACACAATGATGGATTATGAGATGAACCAAAACTAGCGCAAAGTAGCACCACATGATGTGTTCAAGAAACTTGACATGAAGATTAGATTGACATCGATTCTCAAGTTTCAAATTGTGAGTGATATCATTTTTTGTGGGTTCTATGTGTTTTTTATGTATGGGTAGTGGATTCATATTCCATTGAGTATAGAACCATTTTGTTTCTAATGCGACAGTGATTTATTTTAGGAATATACAGATAAAATATTATTATGGAAAAGTTAATAGATGGACATAAGGTTGTATAGGCCGTTATATAGATAAAAAGTTATGATGCACGTGATTTCCAAAAGGATGGGAATAAGGTTACATAGGCCTATGTTGTTGGTTGGAAGTTATATATAGATCAATATTGGAAAATCAAACATTTTTTAAGCTCCCCATTGCTATTATAAATTTTCTACAATTCCACCATCATGAGAAATTTATGTTTTCCTAAATGAGTAAGAATTGTATAACATTTAGATTATCGAACTTTTATTAAGATTTAGAATTACTCCCTAGTAGAAAGTGTGTTTTCATTGAAGAATGTACTTAAATTATTTCCTTGTTTAATTAAAATTTTACAATTGGTTGGAATTCCCTGGATGAATGAAGTAATACATATTAATTGTTTGTTGAAGTACTCACTACTGTGAACATTGTTTATTATTATTTTTATACTATTTGTTATATTGTTTTTTTTTATATACCTTATTTTTCGAAGTGTTTTCAACATGCCACAAAACCTTGTTTTCAGTGGCTACATAACCCTATTTTCCAAAATAGAATTTTCAGTAATTATAGATCCCATTTTCAATAACCATGGAACACTATATCAATGAAGGTACAATCATTGATATTTTCATATTAACACAAGCTTCTAAATGTAAAGATTTTGGAAAACTAATTAACCAACAAGAAAATTGGAAAAAATTATTAAAGAGACAATTAGGATAAGTAAAGCACCATTGTATCACAAGACATTCATGTTTTCCCAAATGAGTATGAATTCTAAGTTCTTGACCAAGAATTGTATAATGTTTAGATTATGGAAATTTTGTGAAGATTTAGAAGCACTCCCTGGTCTAAAATGTGTGCTCATTGAATAAATGTACTTAAATTATTTCCTTGTTTACTTAAAATGTTTACTAGTAGTTGGAATTCTCTTGATGAATGGGGAAATACATGCTAATTGTTTGTTGAAACACTTCCTTCTTTGAATATATATATATATATATATATATATATATTTTATATTATTTTTATAGTGTTTGTTATAATATGCTCTCTTTTCTAAGGTGTTTTCACCATGCTATGGATCCGTATTTTTTTAAATAGCATTTTCATTGGTTATGGATCATATTTTGAGTGGCTATGGAACACTATATCATTGAAGGTACAATCATTGATATTTTCATATTGACATAAGATTATAAATGAAAATATTTTGGAAAATTTATGAACCAATAAGAAAATTAGAAAACTTGATTGAATATACAATTATGGTAAGTACAACACCATTGTATCATGAGACATTTATGTTTTCATAAATGGGTAAGAATCGTAAGTTCTTGACTAAGAATTGTATAACATTAAGATTTGTTTTCCAGATTAGAAATATCAGGGAAAACCCTTGAGTACTTCCCCTCTTTTTGAGGATGATACCTAGGGTAAACCCTAGAATATTCAGGGCACAAGGTTGGTCAACAACAAGGCTTGAATCCGTTACAATAATATACTCATTAAGATCTCAACATGTCACTTGCTGGAATTGAACTTAGGTGGGGAGGATAACAATCATTCCTTCCAACCACCCAAACTAAATGCAATTGAATTTATAAAATTTAGATTATGGAACTTTGTGAATATTTAGAAATACTCCCTAGTCTAAATGTGTGCTCATTGAATAAATGCACTTAAATTATTTCCTTCTTTACCTAAAATGTTACAACTGGCTAGAATTCCCTTTATGAATGAGGTAATGCATGCCAATTGTTTTTTGTTTGATATATTTTTGCTAAATTTATCTTGATTGATGAAAATGGGCATATATATGTTCCTTTACATTAATGTCACTATCCAAATGTCCCTCCTTGCTATTTTTATATATTAGGGATTAGGGGTTTTAGATATTAGGGAATAAGGGATTTCATGGATATCGGTTTTCTTAGATCAATATAAGTTGTATAAATTTATTTTTTAAGAAAACAAGATTTACAACAAGAATTCTATCAACTTTTCATATACTAAATTTCATAGTTCAGATTAGGATATTGTGACCCTTCTCTAAATAAATTTTTTAGTTCAAAAGGAAGTAGTGTCAATTATTCAACATTTTTCTCAACCTCTCCAATGTCAAACATACATCAAAGGATCAAAATTTTTGTTAGATAGATGTCATTTATTCAAGATATAAGGTTTTTTCAATGCCTTTTGAAGATATAGAATTCCACATTGCATGGACATGTGAAATGTTGATTTGGTGTTGAACTAGTGTTGGTTAACCAACACATAATGGACATGAAATGAACAACTTTGGTCTACTCATAGTTGATTATTACACATAAGATGGATGCTCCAAACATCGTTTTGATTTCAAGTTCATGCCGGTTAACAAAAAAATCATGGAAATGACATGTTAAAAACTTTTATTGTGGTTATTGTGGGGTTTGCAACATGTAGTTAATGTTACAAGCATCGAATATGCAACACCATGAGCTTTAAATCCATTTGAAATTTATGCTATTCATGGTTGACATTTTAAATGTCAATTTCACATTGAGTTTAAACCCCAAATGTAGTAGTGTATAAAGACAATGAATTTGTCCAATGTTGGCAACAACACCATTCTATTGATCTAACACTTTCACTTTAGCACTTGCTTGAAGTTTATGTCCTTTTTGCAATATTGGTAACTATCAAAAATAAAAGAACAATATACACAAATATTAGAAAACAATTACTACAATTAGATTCTATAAGTATATATATGGGAATACAATTGAATGCACTCATCAAGTCAATATTTGCAATATCATAGTCTGATACTAATTGGAGGACGTGTTCAACATAAAAAATTTCATGTTTTAGTTCTTTTGTGATGACATATTTTCCTATAGTTTCCTTCCTATGTTTCCACCACACACAAATCAAATATATTTTGATAGTGATATTATGTATTCAAATAGATTTAAATAGAGATATTAAATATTTCACTACAATGGAAAGATAGTGAGTTAAGAGAGTTTTGGAAAGAGTCTTATAACATGGAGAAACATAAATGGAAATTAAAATCATTAAAAAAATAATAATTAATCATGGAACACGTAGAAACTACGTTGATTATCAAACATGGTCAGAGAGAGAATCTATCAATCTTATCATACATGCTCAAGGTGCATGTTTCTATCCATATGAGAGATTCATTTTGCATAAATAAGCTCATGTCAGAAGCACTTCACAAAAGCCCCTTAGTCCATGAATTGAAATCAATTTCTACAATAAAGTCACAAGTCTAAGCACCCTAAGCATATCAAATCCCTAGAGTGTTTGGAACATAAGTTGTGGAGTGAACTGCATAAACATGAACATAGTTTGGCTAATCTTGTTGCTTGCAATTTGGGTTCTTAAAAGTCAAGATAGTACCATATCTAAACCATGGTCTGAACTAAGATGGAATTAATCGTAAATTCAAGTTAATACTAACCTTTCTCTTCATCTCTACAATCACTACTTGTGTAGATTTTGAGATTTATAAACAAAGTTGCTTCAGATAATTTCAAAGTATTTTTTCCACCAAAACATGAGCCTTGAGAATGCATTTCAATGACATACTTTTAA
This sequence comes from Picea glauca, assembly GCA_000966675.3. NCBI lineage: Eukaryota > Viridiplantae > Streptophyta > Pinopsida > Pinales > Pinaceae > Picea > Picea glauca. The sequence continues at coordinate 252,699 of JZKD02S2413848.1, forward strand.
CTGATAAGTAGACCATATATAGCTATGTTATTAGTTTGTAAAAATAAATTAACAAAATACATTACTATTGATATATGAAAATATAATATTAGTTGCCATGCAAAAAAATAAATCATTAGAAATTCCTAATGAATGAAAATCAATTTAGTCCATTAATGTATCATAATACGATATCATTATTGGTACCATAAGATATCATTATTGGATTATACCAAAATGGAAATGTACAATGTAAACCAAGAGAAGAAAAGGTATTTATCTATTCATCTCCTATCCAGATAAAGAAAGTTTTCAAAACGGGGAGAAAAGGTGTTTTTCTATTCATCTCCTATCCAGATAAAGAAAGTTTTCAAAACGAGAAGAAAAGGTGTTTTTCTAATCTCCTATCCAGATAATGAAAGTGTCCAAAACCTGATAATGAAAGTGTCCAAAAATTGTTTTTCTTGGAATTAGGAACGGAAAGAAGGTCAATTCGGTAGATTGAAATTACAAGGTTTTGGTCCATAGTCAAAAGAACGCAAAGAATTTATTTTAAATCGTATTAAAAGTAAACATATTCTAAAATTTAAAAAAGTTTAAAAACATACACATCATTTGCTAGCCCATTCGTAAAGGATAATCAAACAAGGAAAAAGACAAATTTCCTTGAGAAATCATTTTCCATACTTGTTTAATTATTTAATGAATAACATCAATCCATTTTAATGTAAGGGTGAATGGCAAGTAATTCATCTTTCTCATCAAAGGCATACACCAACTCATCCATTTTTAAAGTTATATTACTTAGTTACATACGAAGCATTGCTCATTGTTCCATTTGAACTCTTCAAAATATTCTACATAAGACATGGTCAACATTAGATCAAGATCGATTACCATGTTAAAAAAATGGCATGAAATATTACCATATACATTGATTGCCATGGAAAAAAAATTGGCATGAAATATTACCATAGGTGTTTAGAAATTAATCAATATGCTAGGTTATATATGCATTAAAACACTAGTGGGAAATAATTAGTTGCTCAATTTAGCTAGAGAGATCCTTTTCGCAGTATCTACTAATGTGATAATTGTAAGGTCTTCAGCTAGAAGGGCATGGAGACCCTCGCCCAAATCCTCAAGGAGACGAAACCCTGGGTTGCTCCGCTCCAACACCCAAGTGTTACACTAGTTAGGCAAGTGGGTGCCTTGGGCATGTGAACACACCAAGGGGCTTGCCTAAGTATGAAGCAACCAAGAGATTGGGGAACGCTGGTATGAGGGGCATACCAAGGTCGGGGCATGTTGATCCCAATGGGAACGATGGTTAATGAGCACATGGGTTCGTTTTGGTGACTGGGTCTATGAAGGGGTGCGAAGATTCATTTGGGTGACCGTGTCCACGAAGGGGAATCACAATTCATTTGGGCATGATGGTTTGCAAAGGGGCACAACACACTCAAAGGATGCAACAATTCACGATGTTGACCTTTGGAGTCCATATAAGAGAACAAGGGTGCATAACCAAGGAAGGTAGATTTGAAGAACAAGGGGAGCAAGATCAACTATGCGATTATGAGGCAGACTTAGACGAAGAGGGGCGAGCTCCCTCAAGAAGCCAAGTTACTCCACATGGGAGGACTTGTGCTACCTTGAGGTGATTCTATGGGTAGAGTTGGGGCGACCTTGTTTTGGGATGCGTTTGGGGGAAGTCTTGTCACAAGTATGTATGAGGCATGTTAGGAGACAAAACTATAGGTATTTGAGAATTCTTGGAGCAGAGAAGAGATGGTAAGTATGTGGTGGATGCACATTTGGGTGCTCCGTAGAAGTTGTGAAACATGTTACAATGGGTGAGTCTTGGTGTGACAAATTTGGGTATGAGTGTCTTGGTGAGGTGAAGCGAGTCATATAACTCTTCCCAAGTTGTAAATCGAGCCAATAGTGCTCATATTGTAACAATTTTGCAATTATAATACTTAGTCGGGTGTTAGGCATGGTTTGTGCCACCCACACTATATTTGTGTGTCTCTTGTCTGTTTCATGAGTATTCTCTTCGTTTCATGGATGTATTCTTATATATGACTAAGTGTTAAGTTGTTAACAATTGTCTAAGTATACAAGAGTTTCACTAGAGTAGGAGTGTGACTCACTAGTAGCCTAGAATGAAGTATAGGTATGCTCTAGGTGAAGAGATGTAGTCTAGATGAAGTATCCCTTGCATTGCCAAGTAGCCAAGTGAGAAATGTTGTGGTGTCGTATGCCCTTAAGAAGTGCATGATCGAAATATTTGGCTAGGCACACCATGGGGATGTGACATATGGTATCAAAGAATATTTGGCTCTTCACCACTACCATAGTTAGAACGGTGGTGTTGAGGTGCATTGTAGTTGGTTGCACAGTTCGTTGCAGAGATAATTCAGTGGGAAGGTTCGAAGACTTGCTGAACTGTTCGGTGGAGCAAAGTGGTTCATTATATACTTTGTATTAGACTTATGACAAAGGTTCAATTGACAATGTAATGGAAGGTTGGTTTGGGTGCACACCTTGTATAGACCAAGAAAAGAGTTTTTGGTGAGACAAAGCACTTGAATAGGGTGGGTGATCGCATAACTCATCACATAACTTGTCGTAGAGACAGTCTGGATCCATAATTGGTTGGTTTGGGATGTAAGTAACTGCTGTACATGTTGGGGACACCTTGAAGAGACTAGGTGCAGAGTTTGTTGGGTGAACCGAGCACTTGGGTAGGGCATTTGAACAAAGGATTTATCACACAACTTGTCACAGATATAACTACATAAGTGATCACAGAAGTAAGCAAAAAGGGTGATCGCATAAGTGATTGTGAAGGACAGTACTTTTGGGTTGTATGAAATTGAAGCATGTTGGTGAATGACTTGAGGAGACCAATAGGAGCTCCAAAAAAGGAAGTTGGTTGGGCACATTTCTATCATGAAATCTTTGTGCCATGAATCACCAAGAACAATAGTTGAGTTGAGTTGGGTTGTTGGATGAGTGGGTCGACCACAACCTTCAGATGAGGTAGGTCTTCATAGAGTTACAATAGTCAGTTATCATTAGTATGACTTGTTAGTTGGGCGGTGTGTACATGGTGCCTTTAATCAGAAGTAGTGAAGGTGCAAAGATGGAAAGACACTGGAGATGAGTGCAACCGGTTGCATCCAAAGTTTGAGACTTAAAAATATTATTGAAGTAGATAGGTAGACTCAAAATTTTATCTCAATGAAGGTCTTGCAAGTTTTTGGAGCTACATATGGTGATTAAGGGGAGTTCATGTGGAGATTTAGTTGCTTGGGGAGGTGTCGACCCAAGAAAACTGACTTAAACCATGGGTGTAACCAAGGATGTTGCTGGAAAGGTATGGTTGGTTTTGATATCTTGCATTTACAAAGTGTTGTGGAAAGTTCTTTGAAGGGAATTTAGATGACTTGGTGGTTCAAATGTAATACATTTTCATGGTGAAAATCAACAAACTTGAGGGTGGATCTAGTGGTGAAAATTTAAATAATTCATGTAGTAGTTAGGATGGCTTAACTGAGCGAGTGCGTGGAGATCTTGGGACAACCTTCTTAGATGAGTCCAATGGGGAAATTAAGTATATTTGGGATGCATCCATGGAGTAGGCTTGATGAATCTACCTAGCTCTTCGATGAGGTGCATTGGACATGTTGCTGTGGTGAATTAGGCATTGAAGTTTGTACTTGTCGAGTTTGAGAGAATGGGTGAGGCATATTGGTTCCTTAGCTAGATTTTTTGATTCATGCAATGAATTCACAATGATGACAGTGCCAGAGTTTGGATGCTTGTAGTAGGTGCAAGGATTTTTCATTCTAGGAGATGGATGGAGTCAAAAAATAACTCAACCAAGAATTGTCGACAATCAGCATGAATGGGAAGATGGAAGACCAAGTGAATTGGGTGGTGTTTGATCTCCCTTTCTATGGGACATTAGATGAGGCATAACACAACTTGGTGAATTGCATATGACTATGTGATGACTCAGATATCTATGGAGATTCATTGGTTAAGGTTGGTAGAAGTATTGATTTGAACGAGCCTAAGGCATGAACATTCCTTGAGGTGACTCATTATACTTGGATCACTTTGGATAATTCGTTGGGATGTTTGAGGAGTGTGAGTGAATTGGCCACACTCATTATAAATGTGGAGTTGCAGATAGGTAACTTGATGAAAGGAGGCGAGTTGAGGACTTTCCTTCATTTGGAGGATTGTGTGGACAAATAGATTGTAGCATGAAGAGATTACTTGGAAATGAGAGTTTCTCCTACTTTAGGGTAGCATGGTTGAGGGTGAATCCTAACCATTTCAAAGAATACAAAGGTAGATGTAGTATCATGGTCGGGTGATGAAGTAATGAGGAAAAGGTAGTCTAAATGTTTAGTTCTTGGTGCATATGAGATGTTTCATATCCGGAAACATAGATGAATATGGGGAGAGTTCGACCAAGGAATCCATACTTGTGAATTTGATCATGGTTTGAGCCACGAGGGAATAGTTTCTTGGATGTGTGGATGCACAATGAGTTCCCTAGAATCTTTGTAGATTTGGATATGATGAGGATTGTGTGTAGAAAATTAGCTAACTATGCCATAAGGTGGATAGTGGGGCCAAGTTTTCGCAAATGTCTTTGTTTTTGGGTGAATTCATATTGCAATGAGGTGAGGGGTGACCTTGCCTTGGTCTAAGATTTTTGCGTGGATGGACTGAATTGTAGAAGGAATTCAAAGTATGGATGTGCCAATAGGCTCGAAGTGCAACACTTAGACATTGTGGAGGATATCCTTGATGAAGATCAAACAATGACAATAGTAGAAAGGCAAGGATGGACACTTGCCTTAGTCTTTGGATTTGGATGGAGTGACAGAGAAGCAGATGGGAAAGACTAAGTTTATGCATGAGGTTGTGTAATGTCATAGATTGGAATGATCTATGGAATAGCTACCTAACCGGTTTGAGACATGGGGTTTGATAATGTGCGGAGGAATGAACTTGAGTTGAAGTATGGGTGTAACAAAAATATCAAAAGAGTTCAACACTTAGGTGAAATTTCATAGTGAAGTGGAAAACAATCAGTTGTAGCAAGAAGCAAAAATAGTAGCAAAACATAACAACAACGAGGTAGGAACATCGTACTGAGATAGTGCAACAAAGTTGGGTGAATTTCATCCTTGGATTTGGGTGAAGTGATCATATTGGCTCAGACAATAGATTGTGTGGAGTTGGCTGTAGTATAGTTTGGTTGGTTTGTAGAAAACTTGGAGTTTTTGGTTGGAATGAAACTTGGGGTTTCCATTAGACTTAGTTGTGATGGGGGGAACGAGATTGGGAAGAGACTTGGAGATCACAGATTTTGTGGATGTTGTTGGGGAAAGAAATGACTTGAGGTAGGGGAGAATGTAAGGTATTCGGCTAGAAGGATGTAGAGACCCTTTCCCAAGTCATCAAGGAGAAATAACTTGGGGTTTCTCTGGCACCCAAGTGTTGCACTATTTGGGAAAGTAGGTTCCTTGGGCATGAGAAACTACCAAGGGGCTTTCCAAAGTATGAATCGACCAAGATATTGGGGCACATCGATATGAGGGGCACACCAAGGTTGGTGCGTTCTAGTCGTAAGGGGTGTGACGGTTGATGAGCACATGGGTTCATTTGGGTGAATAGTTCCATGAAGGGGCACAATGAGACATTTGGGAGACCTGGTTCTTGAAGGGGGATGAAGATTTGTTTGGGAATGATGGTTCATAAAGGGGAATGACACACCCAAATTACATGAAAGTTTGCAATGGTGACCTTTGGAGTCCATATAAGATAACAAGGGTGCACAACCAAGGAAGGAATATTTCAAGAACAAGGAGAGAAATATCAACTCTGCAATTATGAGGTAGACTTAAAAAAAGAGGGGAGAGCTCCCTCAAGGAGCCAAGTCGCTCCACATGGGAGGACTTGTGCTACCTTGAGGTGATTTTGTGGGTAGAGTTGGGGAGACCTTATTTTGTGATGATTTTGGGGGAAGTCTTGTCACAGGTCTATATGAGGCCTGCTTGGAGATAGAATCATGGGTATGTGTGAAGTCTTGTAGTAGAGAAGAGACAATGAGTCTGTGGTGGATGCATGTTTAGGGTGCATTGAAAAATTTGTGAAATATTTTACAATGGGTGAGTCTTGGTGTGATGAATCTATGTATTAGTGTCTTGGTGAGGTGAGGTGAGTCGTGTGAATTTGTCCAAGTTGTAAACCAAGGCGGTAGTGCTCATATTGTAACAATTTTTCAATAATAAGACTTATCTGGGAGTTAGGAATGGTTTGTGTTGCTCGCACTTTACCTATATGTCTCTTGTCTATTTCACAAGTGTTCTCTTCATTTCATGAATGTATTATTATATATGACTAAGTGTTAAGTTGTTAACAATTGTCTAAGTATACAAGAGTTTCACTAGAGTAGGAGTGTGACTCGTCGATAGCGTGGAACGAAGCATGGGTATGTGTTCAAGGATAAATTTGTGAGTGCGGACACAGACCAATCTCCCCAGATCCACCTGGATCTGGAACAAACTGTGACAGAATACTACTCTTTCCCTAGTTCTAAAGTATTGAATG
>JZKD02S2413848.1:259329-316954 GCA_000966675.3 Picea glauca
CTACTCTTTCCCTAGTTCTAAAGTATTGAATGGACAAGAGAAGAAGGATGATATACTTACTTTATGAAAGCTCTCCTTATCTCTGTTGATCCTCGCTCTGCTACGATGCTCTTGCATCGTCCAATCACAATAATCTCCTCAATATATATAGGAGAAGATTGTTTAGTTACTTGGATAGAATGTAATCCCAAGATATCTGGAAACTCATTAATTTGCCAACCATTCGAACTCCAACTCATCCTTCTAGAAGATTCCTTCTAGAAGTATCGAGAACTTATTCATTTTCTCCCTTTAGAAACATTTCCGCACCCTGACCATTAACACAGTGCGGAAAGTCCGCAGTCAGACTGAATGCAGCCTGCGGAAATCAAGTATTTCCGCAGGATAGTATATATGCAGCCTGCGTACTATTTTTAAAAGTGTGATTTTGAGAAGCTGACAAGTGTAACTTTTTTCATGAAAATGATCTAAATGAAGAGTTAGATCTTCCATCACCATGTCATTATCATGTCATCATCTCGATAACCAAAAATGTGGATAACAGTATGCTCTAAGTGAAGAGGCATAGTCTGAATGAAGTATTCTTGGCATTTCCAAGAAGCTAAGTGATAAGCATCGTAGTGTTGCACACCCTCAAGAGGTTCACAACTATAAGATTCGACTAGACAAATTGTGGGGATGTGACAATAATGAAATTTGAAAGATTGATATTGAAATACTGAATTGGATACATGTGAGATAGAAAATGAAGTTTTCTCAATTCTCTCCCACTTAGAAATTGATCAATATTCCAATAAAAGAACTTAAAAATAAGAGAAAGAAAAGATAACAAAAATACAAGTGAAAAAGGAAACACTCAATAAATACATAGGTTTTTAGACTACTAATCTACATGAGAAAAAATATCATGGATAACTAATTAGTAATGAAGACCAACCAAGGAATATACCTCACTCTCCTACCTCAAGAACTTTCCATGCTTCCAATAAATTCTTAGACAAGTTCAAAGAACCCTTCAAATGATTTGGTTGTTCTATATTTAAACCATGTTTTAGATTATTAGTATGTAAGTGTTCACAATTATTCATAATGCTAGAGAATATTTTGGATAAAAATTGTGTATAAGGTTTTGAAACATCCAATGTTTTGAGTGGACACTCCGACCATCGTTAGTAACATAAGAAGTTCCTATGTTGGAAGAGAGTGTTGAGGTTCGTATTTATAGCTCAAGAGTGGTAGGTGAACATTGATTGAGAGAGTGAGATTGAGCAATGAAAAAGAATAAATTATGGAAAGTAGCCATTAATATTAGGAGATACAGTAAAAAATAAAGAATATATATAGAGAATAAGGTAATGAAGGTGAACATTGATATTATATGAAAGAGAAAATTTAAATATAGTGTGGAGGTAATTAAAAATAGTCGGATTAAAGAGCATATAACTGATACTACCTATAAAAAAATCTCCAAATCATTTATCGTTGAACATTCTTTTAATTCCAACAACCTCATTTGTTTTGAACAAACAAAAATCTTAGCCTCTTCCCCTTATACTCCTCTTGTCTCATTCGATAAGCCCTTGAAATTGAAAAACATCCTAATAACTTTAATTGTGAAGAGGAATACAAACTGAGCCATTCCTAGAATCCCACCATCCATCATCTCAACCATTAGGTTTCTTCATTTTAATTCTTAGATACTGGTCACTTCCATCCTTCCCCTCTTCTGATTCTCTTGTTTCTTCTCCTTTCCCCTCCTTGCATCACGTTTCTTCACCTCTTTGAAATATTCTTACTTGTAACCTACCACCTCTTTGATTTATCCTTCATTTAGTGAATTCTTTGACATGTATTATTATCGCTCTTTAATTACTTCCTATCCTTTATTATTCTCTCACCTAACTATAGAACTCCCCTCATCATTCACCCCCCCTTTTAATTTTTTTAAATTTGTTTCATTTTCGGCTATTTTAGTTACCTTCATACTATCTTTATATTTTCTCTTTCAAATAATCTCAATGTTTACCTTCATTACCTTATTCTTTATACATATTATTTCTTTTTTACTTTATCTCCTAATATTAATGACTAATTTCTATAATTTATTCTTTTTGATTGGTCAACCTCACTCTCTCAATCAACATTCACCTACCACTCTTAAGCTATAAATACGAACCTCAACACTCTCTTCCAACATAAAAGATTCTTTTGTATTTAATGATGGGTGTAGTGTCCACTTGAAATGATGAACATTTCGAAACCTTATACATAGCTTTTGTCCAGAATATTCTCTAACACAATGTTGTAGATTCCCATATCTCAATAGTGGAAACTCATCACTACCCTAGTAAACAAAATCTTCAATAAATGTTAGAGAAAAACTTATGTAGCATCATGACCCCATAGAATTCCTACCCAAATCTTGCAATGATGAACCTCATGAGGGCATGTGACACCATGATGATTCTTACTTGGATTCTTGGAAACACCAAGAATACTTCGTCTAGACTACACCTCTTAACCTAGAGTATACCCGTAATTCATTCTATGCCAGGGGAGAATCAGAATCCAACTCTATTCAACTCACTTGTATACTTAGACAATATTTTTTACAAATAAACACCTAGTCACTTAAGCATACATCCATGAACATTCCAAACCAAGAGAACACCTGTGAAAAAATAAGACACACACACAAAAATAGTGTGGGTGGCATAACATGTGCCTAACACCTGACTAAGTCTTATTATTGGGAAGTAGTTACAATATGAGCACTACCGGCTTGGTTTAGAACTTGGGTAGAGTCACACGACTTGCCTTACCTCACCAAGAGACTCATACATAGAGTCATTCCACCAAGACTCTTTGTCGCAACAAATTTATCAACCCCTCTTGTGTTCCCCATATGTGCATCCTACTATAGACTTATTGTCCCTTCTCTATTGCAAAATTCACCAAGCTAACATAGACTTTGGTTCTACCTCATGGCATGACTCACACAGACCTGCATTCATACTTCCCCAAACTCCCTTTTTCCATCCCACTCTTGGCTACTTGTCTTCCATGTCTTCACAACTCCGTGTTCTATTCTTCCTTGTCTCAAAACCTTGCCTTAGTCGCTTTACTTTCTCTCTATGCATTCTTTCTCATTCTCCTCCTTGGTTGTGTGCTCTTGTGATCTTATATGGAATCCAAATATCACATCCTTTGGGTGTGTCATGCCCTTCACAAACCATCGCTCCCAAATGAACTGACATGTCCCTTTGCGGACGAATGTGCCCATGAACCTATGAACTTGTCAACCCTTCACATCCCTTGGGTCTGGCACGCCCCAACCTTTTTCACATTCCTTTTCCTTGTGCATTTATTCAAATTGGTGACATGAATCTTAATGGGTTTTCTGATGGGGTCATCCAACCTCTCCAATGAACCCATTCTATCAAGCGTAGGTGGGTCCACTTCTTAGGCGCATGCCCAAGTTTCCATGTCCTTGCCTAAAGGAAACCCAAGTATTCATTAACTGTTGCAAGCAAAGTAAGGCATGTTCCCCCTTGGTGCCACACATAACCATCGTGCACCCAAGGTGATCCTACCCATGCCCACATGTCTTCATTCACATAACTGATTGCATTCCCCTTTCTGTTCTCTTTCCCGATTCGTCTCCAAGTCTTCCCAAAGAGCCCATGTGCTCAATAGTTTTCATAGGAGAAATTACATCCTCCCTCACTCCAAGTTGTTTATACCCTTGATAACATTTGTCGATCTCCATGGTGCCTCTAATCCATCTCTGGATCTTGTCACCACTCAAAAATTGTTATCTCCTCAAATTTTGTCATCAAGGAAAACTCCCCTTAGGAAGTTACATGAGTCCACGAAGTGTCGCATATCATTGACTTACTATTTCTTCCATACTTCGTTCTCTACTGATGCTTCTGTGTATTAGATCACCTTGTGACTTTGGTTGATTGGGTAGTTAGTCAAATCATCATGCCTCTACCTCAAGAACTCACATCTTCACATTCAAACACCCTTTTCTATTCACAATCTTGTCACATTCGCATCTCCTTGTTTTCTTCAATATGTCAAATCACCCCTCTACATTCCCAACAAAATTCACCAAGGCACCTCCTCAAGGCACCCCAAAGGCCTCATTGTCCCACATTGAGATAGTGAGCCAATATGTTGTTTTCTAGCTTGAAGGTGAAGGGGGATGGTTGGTTGGGCCATCTCCCTCATCTCCAATATGTCCCAATGCAATCAACGGAGAGTTACCATACTTATGCATTATATACATAAGCATTGGTACACTCGAACTCATTTTTCCATCATGCCCCTCAACAAGTCGTTCTAGATCATGGTCATATGACCATTCACCATGTCTAAGTTCACTAGAGGAGGATTTTTCCTCTTCCTTAGTTCTCCTCCACCAAGGTTGTTGCATCTCCATCACATCTTCTTGGTTCACAGATGGTTTCTTCTCTTGTTTAAAAAACAACTCTTGTACCCTCATCTCTATGACTTCCTCCAATATTCATTATGTTTCATCTAAATTCAAACATAAATATGTCAAGCCATCCATTTTTTAGCCAGATATCCAACTATGTATTCAACATAAGTAAGCCTTCATTCCAAAGTCTCTTTTCTTTATTTATGTTAGGTTTTCCAACAATCACCCCACATTGTCCTAGTTCACCACCGCAAGGTTGTCTGCTTTGGTTTTCCACAACAACCATCCATAAGGACAAGATCCACATACCCCCTTCCTTCCTCCTTATGGCTAGAATCAAACACGAAGTCTGTCCTGAGAAAATGGCCAAATTTTTCATGTGAGGAACAGGTGCTACCTTTTCCTTCCTCATGAAATCCTATCCCGACACAAATTTGAAATCATCTATAAGAAAAATGGTGAAACTTGTCCTTTCGCACCAATCACCAAGCTTCAAGGAGACATACTTGCCTACACCAATGAAAATATATTCACCTGTATTGACTATATTGAAGGTTTTTTATGTTGGTTTGAGTTGCAACCCAATCCTCCACACCATATCCTCCCTTAAGAAGTTATGATTTTCCCCACTATCCACCATGGTTGTCAATGACTTCCCATTGAGTTCATCTTGCACATAACAATTATTTGTCTCATATTTCTCTTGGATCTCCATGGAGTCATCTTCCATGAAAAAATTCAAGACCAACAAGACCCAAAAATATGGGTTGTATGCCTTTTCCAAAGCATTCAACTTCTGTTTCAAGGGACAATTCTTTGTATAATGTTCCTTGGCACAAATCCAACATGAAATTGACTTCTTCTTTTTCCCTGTGACTATTTTCTTGGCATTATTCTCACTACCCTTGGACGTCTTTGTTCTTCATTTTTCCTTCCTCTTCCCCTTCCCTTTATATTTATTTTCAACTTTGGTGTCCTCACTATTCCTAGGACCTATCTTGTGTTCCCCCCTAAAGTTCAATAGTTTTTCCACTGTGGTGATGGTTGTTGCAAGAGTCTACAAATTCTATCATCACAAATCACTTTCCACCCATGGATATAGAGAATTCATGAAGTGGAAAATTATATCTTCTTCCAAGATATCTTTAATATCCAACATGATCCCTGTGAACTCCTTGATGTATGCTTGGATCTTACCAGTGTGCTTAAGAGACAACAACTGATTTCTTGTGATCCATGCTTGGTTTCCCAGACCATACTATGCCTTCAAGACTCCCTTCATTTATTCCTAGTTTTCGATATTCTCAACGGTTCTCCTAGATAAAAATTCACTTGGTTTGTCCATGATATCTTAGTGGTCCCTGACAAGAACATCGTTGCAACGTTCACCTTAGCTTCATCCAAAATTCCATTCAACTACTCCCAATATTGATCAATGTCTCAATATAAGTTTCCATGCAACTTAGCATTGTGAGTACCATTATATGGCTCAGGTTCCTTTATCTTGATCCTCATTAGCATGACAATAAGGATCTGTCCATTGGCCAAACATCATTTCAACAATATGATGGTGTCATCTTGGTGCTTCAACTTCTGTGTGACTAAGGAAATTGCATCCTTTGCTTCCTCGAGTATATCCTGAACATCCTTGTTCAAGGTGTCAATAATCAAGTTCATGGTTTCCCAGAACTCCTGTATGGATTCATTAAAACCATGCTTCATAATTTCTGTCTCAGTCTCCATATGCTAAACCTTCTCACCATGTTGATACATTTCATATGTCATCTTCTCAACAATCCTCTCTAAGATAACAAGTTGATCCTTCATTCTTCCTATCTTGGGATTCTTTGTCACTTCCATCTTCATGTGACCTAGCCATGGATGGCCCCCCAAGTATATTCACTCTACTTGCAAGATCAAGTTCATCTAAGGCACCTAATAATTCTCCTGAAGACTTATCCAAAACTCTTTGATCAACTCTATGATGATTTATACGAAAAAATATATGATCAAGTCTGCACCAACTCTTGTGTTTGCCCATCTTGTCCAAGTGCTTTGTTCACCATAATAACTTTGTTCTTGGTCAACTCAAGGGGTACGCAGAGTTTTGTTCACAAGTCATGTATTCGTTTGTAAATCGATACTTCCCTCCTATCTCAAAACAAACCAACCAAGTATATGCTCAAATAGTCTCTACAAAAGGTCAAATTTCCTCAGTGAACCATTCACCAAGTCTACACCCAAATTGTCTTAGTCTTGCTCCCTATCACCACTTTCACCACTAGAGTAGTAGAGCATGCTTCAAGATCTGATACCACCTGTCATGAAGGTGAAAATGTGTTGAAGAGCACCAAATTGTTCACTAAAAAATATTTGATACCACTAATCACGACCCCATGAGATCTCTTCCTAGATATTTCAATTGTGCGCCTCTTGAGGGAGTGTTGAAACATGTTGGTTCTTACTTGGATTCTTGGAAAAACAAAGAATACTTCATCCAGACTACACCTCTTCACCTAGATCATACCCATACTATGTTCTAGGCTACGGGAGAGTCACACTCCAACTCTGTGAAACTCACTTGTATACTTAGACAATCTTGTTAATATCTTAACACTTAGTCATTTAAGCATACATCCATGAACATGCAAAACCAACAGAACACTTGCAAAACAAGAAATAGACACAGACATAAATAGTTTGGGAGGCACAAAATGTGCCTAACAACTGACTAAGTATTATTATTCTAAAACAATTACAATATGAGCACTACCAGATTGGTTTAAAATTTAGTTAGAGTCACACGAATCAGCTTACCTCACCAAGACAATCGTACACATATTCGTCCCACCAAGGATCTCTTTCACAACCACTTTCACAATTGATGCATTGCACCCCATACGTGCAGCCTACCACAAACTTACCGTCCTTTATCTATCTCAAACTTCACCAAGCTAACACAGACTTTGGTTCTGCCTCATAGCATGCCTCACATAGACCTACGTTAAGACTGCCCCAAAATCTCCTTGTGTGTCCCACTCTTGTCTACTTGTCTTCCATGTCTTCACAACCCTGCATTATTTTTTTCCTTGTGTTATAACCTTGCCTAAGTTGCTTGAATTTCACTCTATTATTTATTTCTCATTATCCTCCTTGGTTGTGCGCCCTTGTGCTCTTATATGGACTCCAAAAATCACCTTCGCAAATCATCATATCCTTTGGGTGTGTCTCACTCCTTCATGAACCATCACACCCAAATGAACTGACGTGTCCCTTCATAGACTAATGTGCCCATGAAACCTTGTGTTGGTCAACCCTTCGTGTCCCTTGGGATCAATGCGCCCCAATCTCTTTGGTGCACCCTTTCCTTATGTGCTTCTTTAAACCGAAAATCTGACTCTTCGTGGGTGTGCCAATGGGGTCATCCAATATATCTAATGTACCATGTTTCCAAGGGTAGGTGGGTCAATTCCTTGGGAGCGTGCCCAATTTTCCACATCCTTTCCCAAATGCAACCCCAAGTCCCCATCAACCATTGCAAGGAAAGTAAGGTGTGTGTCCCCTTGGTGATGCATGTCACCATCGTGCACACAAGGTGCTCTTGCCCACACCCACATGTATTCATTCATCCAACCGATTGCATTCCCCTTGTATTCTCTTTCCCGACTCATCTCCAAGTTTTCCCAAGGAGCACGCTCGCTCAATTGGTGTCATGGGAGACCTTACACGTAGATAATTAGCATGTATTCAAATGAAAATCTAGAAACATCAACCTTAGAGACTGCTACTTCCCAAATGTTTTGTAAAGATAATATAATAATAAAGTACATTGTGAAGGAAAATATGATTCTTCATATTCACATAACATAGAAGTTGAAAAAATATTAGAGTTACACAATTCCTAATTAATAGATATTTCCAATAGGAAAGAATTCTTAGATCAAGCAAAGGTGTCACAATTCCTAGCATTGCAATTAGGGAAAATTAAGGCACCCAAAAGTGACTCTACAAGGCATGGCCTATCTACAAACCCCTAGCCCTACAAATCAAAACTATAAATCAAAAAATCAATAAAGAAATTGCAAATAAAATAGGGGTAATCAAGGTTAGAGAGTTGTTTGAGGCCCAAATTTGTTAGAGGTGCTACACGCATGGCCCAAATAAAAAACATGCATGTACTTTATTTTAATTTTTAAAGCTAAAAGTCTAAAACATTTTACCCAATCAGAATTGGTGGGGGGGATTGAGTATGTACATTAGTTTTTCCATGAAAATTTAAAGAGAATTAAGGAACAAAATAAGAACCCTAACAAAATGAGGTGTTACCATATTCAAGACTAGTCATTATAGGGAGAAATGGAACCAATGAACACCCATTGTGAGAGTAAAGTAGTGGAACAACTAGACTTACCTTTGATATGTTGAGGGATTGCACAAAAGAATCACTTGATGGATTCATATATGAGAGAGGGAGAGACCACTCACTGGAGAATGCCAAAATTAAACCATTTCATTTCTAACAAAGTTTGGAGAATGAAATGATGCCAAAAGAATTAAATTCACATTCTTCATTATCCAGTAGTTGAAGGTTTAGTTTGAAGGTTTATAGAGTTCAAGGTTTCATTCGTTGAGGGTTCAAGGGGTTGAGGGTTTCATAGCTGACTATACATGAATTAAACACAAATGAAATAGTTATTTCAATACTAACATAGTTTGGAGAATGAAATGAGGCTTAAATCCCCATTCTACATTATCCACTTGTTCAAGGTTTAATTCTGTGAAATTTTGAAGAGTTTAGGGTTTGATTTGTTGAAGGTTTAAAGGGTTCGGGGTTTCATAGTTGACTATACATGAATTAAACACAAACGAATTAATAGTTCTTATATATATATATATATATATATATATATAATAAATTATATACTATAATATGATATAATATAGTATAGATTATTATAATTTATATTGGTCTTGTATTTAACAATAGAGTTGAATTTTATGAATTTTGGATTTTTTTAAGGTTACAATGGAAAAAGGTTTGGATAAGCTTCAAATTATGGGGGATTCGAAACTCCTCATGGATTGAGCTTTAGATACTTGTGGAATTCAAAATTTGGTGTTAATTTCTATTATGGATATGGTTTAGGAGCTTAGAAGACAGTTTGTTGATATTTATTATTCAAAACATCTTCAAGGAAAATAACTCCCATGATGATAAGTTGTCAAAAGAAGATATATTTCTTTAGGGGGCTTGGTTCATCGAACAAAAATTGAAGGACAATTTTCAAGTGTCTGAAGCTATGAAGAGAATCCTATAACTACTTCTCTATTTTATGTTTAAAGTATTTTCTTTGTCTATGTTGTTGGGCCACATGTGACAGGAACACTGTGTGCTTCATACACCTCTATCTCCTCTCAGATATTAAGGACTATGTATTCTCAATCTTAAGACTCAATTCTACCTTATGTTTCTTCAAACATTTATTGGGAGCTTTTTCTCTATTGGAATGATTTTAGAATCATTCTTAAAACTAGACCTGAGTCACATACACACAATAGATAATCCCAAGATTTACATCTACAACATTTCAACATAAGGAATGTTTTTTATACCTAGAATAGAACAAGAGCTACCAGAAACAATTCTCTTCTTGCATTAATTTTTTTTTTCTTTTCAACACTCTGATGATCCAAACATTCTGTATTCTAACAAAAATGTATCTCATGATCTTGGGATTGGTTAATACTTGTATTAATACAGATTAAACTAAGGGTATGCCTTGGAATCACTCACCAACAAAGTCTATAATAGAATTACTTCTAGTAATTGGAAAACACCATCCATGGGTGTGTACTAAAATTTATTCTCCTCAAGGGTGAATACGATGAAGAACAAATGAGTCCATATCCTAGATTTGGTGTTGATCAACCACCATTTCTAGTCAAAACGCATATTCATACATCATGAAATCAAGTGTTAGTATAATCGGTCAAGGAAATGGGTTATTCTCTGAAATCGTGCCAACAAATATCATATGCAGAAATACAAAACAAATAATCTCAAGAAATATTTGAGTACAAGCATTTAACCCTACAATAATACATTAAACCTAAAGGCGCATAAAATTATTTACTAAATTTTTGGAAAGAGAAGAAAATATGAATAGAATTGACAAAACAATTCTTTCTTCATTCCTTTGTAACTACTCCCAATCCTATCTTCTTTAGTTCTAGATCGATTCGTATACATATAAAAGAACCGATTTGATCTAGATCCGTAAAGGATGGCTCAAATATATTATTTTAAGAAAGATCAAATAAAAAACTAAAACCGTTACCTATCAATCCGCTTAAAACCAATGATTACAGATTTGGTGGAAAAAAATCCCTTATTTCACAAACTAATTATATCCTTAAGGGAACTCACTCCCTTTATTAAATAGGTTTGACCTTCTAGAGGTCAGGTTTTAACTTTTAGGAATGCTCCTACATTATATTGCCAAAGAATATTTTGTTCATAGACTCTTGCCCATGCGGTCTTCAACATTTTGATCATTTTTCTATATGATTTCATCAGTCATCCTGTTGGAGTTACTTCACACACATCTAGGATTTATTTTTCCTAAGGTTTTTCCTTGTTTATTAGTCATAATTAGTCATTATCTAGTCTCCTATATTTTAGGGGAGAATATTCCACCTGGAGAATATTCTCTTTCAGTTGACACTTCAATTTGACTAGTTGAGTTGAGTCTAGATGTTGCATTGGTTTTGTCACCATGCAACATTGGGATCATCGCCATGCTAATGCGCACTTGCCTTGGGATCATCACCATGATAATGCGCACTTGCCTTGGGATCATCACCATAATCGTGCATTACCCTTGATTCCTTATTCTACTCCTCACTACAGTCTGTTCAGTCAGTTAACTGAAGACTAGTTGACTAGTTAACTCAACTAGGTGGAAGTTCACTCCCGTAACTTCTTGAGAGACTAAACTAGGTTGCAGTTCACTCTCGTAACCGCTGGTGTGTGTTCAGATCACTCTAGAACACTACTATGGGTCATTAGTTACTCATGTATCCTATATATATTGTAAATTATTCACTCTTTGAGTGTGGAATACAATTAATGAGAATTCTTCCATTCTTTCTCTCATTCTTCTTCATTCTCAATTTCTCTTTGCAAATGTGTGTGGTATTTTCTAGCTAGATCTATTATGTGTAGGTTCAACACATTTACATGGTATCAGAGCTGACAGACTGCTAAGCAAAAGCTACACCAAATTATTTTTGCAGGTACTGAAGATTGAAGAAGACAAAAAAAATGGAATTTATGTTTTACTCACCGATAATACTTCTCATGCCTCAAAACTATTTGGAGTGGAAGTTAGAGATTCTACTTCTTCTCAAAAGTAGAGGATGAGAAAAATGACTTTCTCAATAGACAATATATGGCCATAGGATTTATCTGCTTGTCTATTTCTCCAGAAATTCTCCACCAAGTATGTGATGTCACACAAGAATTCACTCCAAATGAATTATGGAGCAGATTGGAGGTTTTATTTGGGAATAAGGAATAATTCATGCAAAATGTTGACAAGATAGAGAATGTAGAAAATCCACTAGAAGATAAATCATCTCAGTTTGAAGAGCCTTTTACACAAGTATCTGCACAATTTGTATCTCGTTAATTGAAGATGATGTCTACTCCATTTCAGATTTGTTTTCTGAATTTCATGTGGAATATATATGGCATGCATCTCAGGAGTCACATGCAGACACTTTTGCATGCACCATGCATGCATCTTAGGAGACGAAAAGGGAGCCGCGGACATCAGACTCTATTATGATATTTTATGAGGACAATTTGTAGAAACAAATTATATATTTGAATTCCTCTCAGGAAAATATCCAATTTAAAAGAACAAAATCATTCGAAATGGAGTCCGGAAAGTGAAGTTATGATCTTTTTAAAATCAATAAAATTTTAGCGTTTTTTCGAAAACGGCCGCACAGTTTTCAAAATTTCATCCAAACTTTATTTGGATATTATTCATTAAAAGAAGATAAAGTGGATATGTTTGGACATCTCAATGGTGCATATACTTCATCAAATCTGTGCATACATCTACATCTTCAACAAAATCTTCAATGAGCACAAACTTGCATAGTCGTGAGGTCTTCTTGGAGTCAAGGACATGGTTGCTTAGCAACTGCTTTTTGTTCCTTCTCATTTATATTTTTTTTATGAATTGTAATTTGAGGGGGGGTTTTTACCATGAGGTTTTCCCTCTTTCCTCATTTAGTTCAGTGTATGTTTTGTATTTGGGTACCTAACATAGCGTCGTTGCTGGGACCCATTCTTTATTTTCACCATAGAGATGTTCAGGGGGGGTGTTGGAGTTACTTCACACACACCTAGGATTTATTTTTCCTAAGTTTTTTCCTTGTTTATTAGTCATAATTAGTCATTATCCAGCCTCCTATATTTTAGGGGAGAATATTCCACCTGGAGAATATTCTCTTTCAGTTGACACTTCAGTTTGACTAGTTGAGTTGAGTCTAGATGCTGCATTGGTTTTGTCACCATGCAACATTGGGATCATCACCATGCTAATGGGCACTTTCCTTGGGATCATCACCAAAATCGTGCATTACCCTTGATTCCTTAATATACTCTTCACTATAGTATGTTCAATCGGTTAACTGAAGACTAGTTGACTAGTTAACTCAACTAGGCAGCAATTCACTCCCATAACTTCCTGAGAGACTAGACTAGGTTGCAGTTCACTCCCGTAAATGTTGGTGTGTGTCTAGATCACTCTAGAACAATGTTATGGATCATTAGTTACTCATGTATCCTATATCTATTGTAAATTATTCACTCTTTGAGTGTGGAATACAGTTAATGAGAATTCTTCCATTCTTTCTCTCATTCTTCTTCTTTCTCAATTTCTCTCTGCAAATGTGTGTGGTATTTTCTAGCTAGATCTATTATGTGCAGGTTCAACACATTTACACATCCATGTAGCATAATCTACTTGATGATTCTTCCATTTAACCATATATTCATAATACTCTTAGTTCCTTGTTTTCTTGATTGCTTTCCTATCCAAAATCCTCTCCATTTTCAACTATTCTACTGTAGGAAACTACTTCAACCACTGGATTGGTTCAAGCTTGCGACCATCAAGTTCATTTGTTGAAACTTTTGGTTCATATTCTTTTCAAAGATACAAATATACAACATTGAATATGAGTGATATCTCCCACTTCAAATTTTACTTCTCTTCTCTTCAAATCTAGCTTCTGCTTGTACTTGTGGCTTCTTTCCTATAATTTCTCTTTAACTTTTTCATGCAATGATTTCATTGTTGTAGAAGAGTATTCAACATCAACACTCCTTAAATATGATTTTCCTAGATTTCTAAGCTCATAAATTCCTCTTGGATTCATACCATACACAATTTTAAATGGATTGAACCATGCTATTTTTTTAGGTGAGTCATTTTATGCAAATTTATCTCATGGAAGAGCTTGATCCCACTATTTTGGGTGCCCTATTACCAAAATTATCAATATGTTTCCCAAGTTTTTGTTAAAAACTTTAGTTTGTCCATATGTTTGTGAATCTTAGTTTGAGTTGAAATAATATTAGTTCCCAACTTTTTTGATAGTCCTCCAAAAGTGTCCAACAAGCCTAGTATCGATGTCGGAAACTACACTCTCGGGGAGACCATGTAGCCTTATGAATTATTTAAAAAACAAATTTGCAATATGGGTTGCATCACTTGTTTTTATAATAGGGTACAAAATGTGCAATTTTGGAAAATCTATCGACAATGAAAAAAATGGAATCATTGTCTCTTTGATTTCTGGGAAATACCAAGACAAAATCCATATATAAAACATCCCATGGTCTGCTTGGTATTGGTAGTGGATGATAAAAACCTTTATTCTGATGTCTTCATTTTGAATACAGACAAATTCTACATTTATCCACAAAAATTTTAACTTCAGATCTCATAATTGGACATAATAAAAATAATTCAGTTGAGCCTAGGTCTTATCATGTCAAAACTGACCATCCAATCCTCCATTATGCTTCTCTTTCAAAATATTGTCCCTCATTGAACACTTTGGGATACATAGTTGACCTCCTTTGAACAATAACCCCTCCTGTAGCATATACTCCATCCAAGGGCTTGTATGTCTACTTATTGGGTTCTCACGTGCTTCATAAGCCTCCTTGAAATCTATATCTTCTTCATACAAAACATATCTTTCTCAAAGCATATGCAACTTTGTTAGTATGTCCATTGATATGCTTAAGAAGAAATGTAAATTTTTTCATAAATTCTAGTCATCTGGCATGTTTTTTATTAAGATTTTCTTGTGTAGTGATAAAATTCAAAGCATGATTTTCAGTATATAAAGTAAACTCCGTGGGCATGAGATAATGTCTCCATTTCTTCAGAGATTGTATCACTGCATATAAATCCTTCTATTTGTATTCATTCAAATTTCCGATAAAATAGGCAATATGATTCTCATCTTAATTGAGAACAACACCAATGACCATCCCACTTGAATCACACTGAACTTAAAATTGCTTATGAAAATTTGGAAGAGATAAAACTAGTTTCTCAAAGACATTCTCCTTTAATAATCTGAATCCTCTTTCAAATTTTGTTGTCCACTTGAATGGTTGTTGTTCCTTTTTAATGGTTTCAACAATTGGAGGACATATACCATTGAGATTTCTAATGAATTTTTTGTAAAAAATTTCCAACCCATGAAATCTTCTTACCTCGTAAATATTTCTTGGAGAAGGCCATTCTGTAATAGATTTAAAATTTTTAGGATCCATCTTCAATCCTTGAGATATTACAAAACCTAGATAAATCAACTTTGTCTTCATGAAAGAAGATTTCTTCAGATTTATTACAAGTCTCTCATGTTGCAATCTTTTTAAAATAGTCTCAAATGTCTAAGACGTTCTTCCTTTGTTTGACTGAAACTAAGGATATCAACTAAATACAAAATCACAAATTTACCAATAAATCCTTTGAGAACTTCATTCATGAGTCTCATGAATTTACTGGGTGTATTTGTCAAGCCAAAATGCATGACTAACCACTCACATAGTCCATCATTTGTTTTGAAATTCGTCTTCCATCCATCTCCCCCTCTTATCCTAACCTGATGATACCCACTCTTTAAGTCTATATTAAAAAAATATTTGGCACCACTCAAACAATCGAGTAAATCATTTATGAATGGTAAAGGGAATCTATACCCAATCATGATCCTGTTTATTTCTCTAGAATCAATGCACATTCTCCATACTCCATATTTCTTTGGGCTCAACACTATAGGCACAACACATGGACTCAAACTCTCCTTGATCAGTTACTTTTCCAGCAACTCTTGCACTTGATTTATGATTTCCTTATTTTCTCTTGGGTTCATTCTATAAGTCACTTTATTTGGAAAAAATTCTCTAGGAATAATATCTATGTGATGACTTATACTTCTTACTAGTGGTAACTTATTAGGTAATTCATATGCATCTATATCAACAAATTCATCTAACATCTTCTTAATTTCTATAGGAATATTCATTAAATTTGTTCTTGTAAGAACTACTTTTGGCTTTCCAATCAAAGAAAAACTTACCTCTTCTTCTTTAATTTGTTGCAGAAATTATTTTCCACTAACCATCAACACTTTATGAATGTTCTATTATGTCATTTCTTCTTCCTTCACTGGTATGAATGTATTCTTCTTCCCATATTTCACAAAGTTTTAAATATTGCTCCTTCTGCCATGCATTTTCTTTCTGTCGTATTGCCAGGGTATTCCCAAAAAATGTGACACACATCCATGGGCATGATGTCACATAATATATTGTCTTTGTAGTTACCAATCTACAATTCTACTTCGCATTGTTCATTGACCAAAAGCTGATGTTCTTTTTGTAGCCAAGAAATGTTATATGTAGTATGGAGTATATTCTTTTTCAAACCCAAATTTTCAACCACCTATGTGGATACTAAATTGTTAGTGATACCACTATCAATTACAACCTTACAACACTTTCCTTTTACCTTACAGACAATCCTAAGTAAGTTTTTTCTCTGTAATGGTTTTTTGATCTCTTTAAATGGCTTGAACAAGACTCTCCTCATTAATAAAGCCTCTTGGGGCTCTGGTGCATTCTCACATGTGGGTATCTCCATATTTCCTTCCTCAGCCTGAGCTATATGTGCACCCCATTTCCTTGGGGAATCATTCTTTGAACACTCAAATGATCTATGTCCAAGTTTACCGCACTTAAAACATATGAAGGCATATTCTCTACCTCCAGCTCTACCTCCTGGGTGAGGTCTTCCTCCTTAAGAATCGCTTCCTCTAAAGGATTTTATTTGTTGGTTTGAGCTACTATTCTCCTCTTTCTAAGTTGAAAAATTCTCCTTTCTAGCCCTTTTCCCTTGACCCTTGACCCTTGACTGTACTTCGACTCTTTCCTTGCTAACTTTGTCTTCTAGCCAGCTTTTCTTTGGCCTTCAGAGAAAATAGGCATGCATCTTTCATTTTCTTTGGACATAACAAAATTATCTCATCTTGAATATCAAGCCTTAGTCCATTGATATACCTGGGAAAGATTTTAGGGGTATCTTTAACATAGCCTTCTCTAATATTTACTTTATAAAATTCTTCAATATACTCTCTAACAAACATTAATATTTTCTTTAAATTCTACATTTTCTTGAATAAAGAAAGATGATAGTCATTGGGTAAAAAATTACCTTTTCACTTGGCGAACATCCTATTCCAGTTTTTAATATCCCTATCTAATGAGCACACTTTTATTGACTTATTCTTTGAGGACACTTGCGTCCAAGTGATTAAGTTACGACACATTGTGATTTCGTTTCGATTTTTTATTATAAATGATGATAATGATGTGTGGTGACATTTTTTTATTTTATGTATATGTATTAGCAGATGTTATTGACAAGTTCTCTCGAGTATGTAGGACACATGACAGGTTACGGATGTTGATGGAATCAATGGACTTCCTTGGACTCCAGATTGAGTTAGGAAGTGGATTGTATTTCGATTTAGTATTTCATTTCCGCACTTATGACATATGATTGATTATAGTATGATTATGCATATGTGTTATTGATAGTGTTTTTGTTAATGGATTTCGGCTTGACGATGTTTGCTAATTCGACTGACATAAGGAGTAGAGGGACCATGCATAGAAACCAGACATTGAGGGAGAGGTGTGGAAGTGTCCCTGTCATATCCTACTAGCAGTGCCATCACGGTCAGGACTGTAGGTTAACAAATACTTAGTTTGAGTGGTCCACTATGTTGTGAGGGAAGACTAAGACAGTCTCCCACAAAGATTTCTAAGGGGTGTTCAATAAGGAAGATTCCTTATTCCTTAGAAGCCCTTAGTCTCTCACAAGGTCGACCGAATAGAGTATTGACTCCAAAGGGTTGAAAAATATTCCAAAACCAGTCAAAGGCAAGTTACAGCCTTAGATCATGGAGGTGCATCTTGAAGGGCACGCCACGTAATTAAACTTGAGTCAATAAATCTAGGTGAACTAGAAAACATTGAAATGATTAGACCTTGTTGGATTAAAATAATTAATTAAACAATAGATTATTAATTATAAATCCTATCAAATGTCTAAGACTAAGTCTAAGTCTAAATTTAAATAAAAGGATTAAATGAATTATAACATGAGTTAAATATTTGAGATAAATCAATTTCTAGGAAAAAGAAAGTAAAATCTAAAGATTTGATAAAATGCACATGTGTGCATGAAATTAATAAAAATGGATTTTTAAATAGAAATAAACAATAACTTGAGAGAATGGGTGTTTATAGAATATAATATTGAGTCAAGCTACCACTAGTCTAACTAGAAGAAGACTCCTAATCCAACTCAAACTAAGATCTAGTTAGGAGACACTCATTAAATGAAAATTTAGGGAACAAAGTGACAACTAAGAGAGAAAATAGGAACGCAATGGGGAATGTGAGAGAATTTGGATTTTTAAATAAAATAAAATTTGGTAACTACTTGTGAAAAATGGGAGAGTATGACAAGTGTGTAGCTGAATAATCATAATTAATTTAAACTAAAAATTTAATTATTGGTGCATGAGGACATGTGTCAATGAGGAAAATTTCTATAAAACAAATGATGTAGAAGGGAAAAGGAGCTGACCTTTTAAGCACTGTTATGCTTATGAATTTTGATTTGAATATGTTTTACTTGTGAGAGTTGGGACTCCAAGTTTGTGAAAGTAGTGGGAGCTCTTCCTTGTGGGAAAGCTTAGAAGCTATTGTATTCTGGTTTTTGGTGCTTGGCCCCTTTGCAGCTAGGAGGGCTATGGTGGAAGAATAGTACCCGTAGCGTTGGATGGGAGGTACCGGTGAAGTCCTTGGATTGGAAAGTAGAAGTGAGGAGGACATTGTGCATCTTGGTGAAAAATTATTTCAACATCTTCAATTTCCGATGATGTTATTTAATATTAAATTATACTAAATGTTTTATTGTATAGCGTACAATTCAATTGTGCTTATTGAAGTTGTATATTTTATCTTGAATCTAGAGTTGATGGCAACTGTTGTTCCAATTATTATAGTTTAACAAGGTGTGTAACCATGGTGGAACTCCACACAATGTATACATTATTCCTTATATTTTGTCTATTAACAGGTTGTACACATATTAGGAAATTCTGATTATTCTTGGTCATTAGTAAAACTCCGTTAACATAATCGATTATATACTTCATGATAACACCGATTGTATGCATTAATGAAATTTTCGTTTATCTTGAACCGCTTGTAAAGGCGCCCCTCAGATTTTTACCTCACCTAATTTCCCAAGATTAAGCCATTTGGAAAGATATTTCTCTAAGACGAATTCTTGCAGTCATGGTTAAACTTTTATTTTTGTTGCAGTCCCTTTAAAACCCTTTGGGAACATAAACTAAGCCTTTCTCTTCTCAGAATTTAACTGTAGGTGATATCCCCTTTTACCTTGATAATTTTTCATGTGACCAAGGGTTGGAACCTTTAACTCTCCAAAAATGTATTATTCGAATCTCAGGGACTCTGACACTTCAAATATTTCTTCAACTCCAACACTCCCTTTCACCCAGAGTGTTACCGGTTGAATTCAATCATAATCGAGGTTGACCAACAGATGTAGGTTCTACCTTTCCTTCCACCTTCCTTCATCATTGGTTATGAATTTAATCAGATGACTATTGGGATTCCTCCTCACATGAGAATCTAAAGTGGAGATCCACTCCAGGACTCCAAGCTTCAGAGTTTCTCCACACCTTTCAACTTTGAGCTAATCCACTTGGATTGTCGAACTGTCGAAGGGTCCAAAGATCTAACGGCCCATGCTCAGCTATGATCAATGGTTGATGTCCACTCTGGACTTCGAGACTCCAGAAGTTTCCTCGCCCTTACTACAATGAATCAATTTATATGGAGTGCCGAACTACCAAACTTCCGAAGGACAGAGGCTCAAAATCTAATGAACCTCGTTCAATCTCTAGATCCACGGTTTTCCTTTACTCTGGGAATTCAGAGCTTTAGTTTTCTTAGCCTTATACAATTATGACTAAAACTTAACAAACTACCAAAAACTTGAAGGGCGAAGGATCGAAGATCTAATGACCCTCGTTCGATCTCTATATCCAAGACTTTCCTTTACTCCAAGACTAATTCAGAGCTTCAGGGTTTCTTAGCCTTAGGTAGTTAGAACTCAAACTTGTCATATCATCAAACCTCTTGAGGATCCAACGGATCACATTCTCCCACTGATATTCGGTGTAGATTCACTCCGCGACTTCAGAGATTCAGGGTTCACTTAATACCAACAACTCAAATTTGTTGGAACAACGAAGTTCAGAGGACTTGGGGTTTAACTACCATGCTCCTTCTCCTTATCCAACGAATGTGTGAGATTTCGGCTCCTCCCAAATAGATTTCATAAACTCAAACTTAAACAAATAAATTCTCCTCTTGGAGACTTACCCTCGCTATCCCTCCTTGATCTTCATCACTTGGACGACTCAAAATATGGCACACACAGTGCATCTCCCTCCTGAGCTTGGGACTTAGAAAACTCACATGTGCACCTCTTGAGCCTACTCTATGTAATTTTTGCACTTTCTCTCCTGATCTTCATTCTTCATTAGTTTAATACCTTCGCCCACCTTCAATGGTCTCTGTGTGCACCTTGTGTTGTTTCTCCTGAGCTTTGGGATTTCAAGGGCCCCATATATGCACTTATGGTGTTGGCACTGGGAATAATTTGTATCTTAAAACATAATCTTAAATCATTCTCAGAACAAACAATCACACAGTTGCATAATTACTTCATCACAATATCTTTTTAGTTCAGAAAATACAAAGTAAGATTACAGTTTCCTCTCAATGTTTGAAATCTTTTCTCTTCTCTTCCTTTCTCTTTCATATATATATATATGCTAACTCATAGTATTTACTTACTTGGTTTGTACAATGGAGGGCTGGTACAATTTTGAATAATGATTGATGCTTGTATATCCTTGAGGGAAGATATTTTTGTTGAATGGTGAGTAATAATTATATGATATATTTCATAAAGAGATGGCATATTATGTAAATGATGGTTAAATATTGTTATTGTAACCTTTAAGGGAAGGAAAAATTGTCTGGTATTTGAGGAATTGAATGATTAAATTTCTGTTATGATTAAGTAATTTATTGTTAATTTAATCCTGAGTCTAAATTTGAGTTTGGTTATGGTAATTAGATGCTTCCTTGTTCCTCAGAATAATTGCCAATCTTGATACCTTAAATGATCTAAATCAATTGAATGAATCTTGGAATTGAGCATTGATTATGTGTCTTGGAAGTCCTAACCTTGTAGTTAGTTTGGATGGGTAGTTATCCCAGATCGTTTTGTGTTATGATTTATTCTGTTAGTAGAAATGATGTTGTAGAATGAAACTTGCAATGTATGATGTAAATGAGAAATGAATTGTAATATTGAAGTATATTAATGTTGAGTAACATTTTTTCTTTGATGTTTAAAAAACAAAATGTACCACTGCTATAATCACTTACATTTATGTTGTAACAGAGGAGCTGTTACATATGGTATCAGAGCGGGTTCAACCCTACGACATTGGACCGTTACGCCTTCCACATTCTTAATTGAATGATTAAAATTATATCGCTAATTAAATTTTTAAATTGTACATGAAAGTTATAATGGTTATAGGACGCAGGGGAGGTAGACGACGTGGTGCTGGAGGAAGAGGTTTGACACCTTCGATAGTAACCACGCCAGAGGTGTCTAACCCCTAGAGAGAAGAACCAACCACTGAGCAGGAGAAGGTTGTTGTGGAAGATGTGGTAGGTATGATGAGATTCTTTTAGAGGATGTTATAGGCATTGATCAACCATTTGGATCAAGATGAGGGGAGAGCATCTATGCCCAATGAGGGCTCGCAGTGCACTCCATATGGTATTAATAGTATACATAGAAAACTTGAGAAGCTAAAATTTCTTGAGTTCTGGGGTACCACGGATGACTTAGCCTACAAGGCATGGTTGGAGAACATCGTAATGTGCTTCAAACTTCATGATTACACCTCCAACATTAAATTATGCATGGTAGTATTTCAACTGAAACATAGTGCCCTTCTCTGGTGGAAGACGCTCCTGCCTCAATTAAACATGGCCATTGAAGACGTGTCATGGGAGTTGTTCGAGGAATGATTCAAGGAGAGGTACTTGTCCGAGGAATTCATTGAGCGCCATCTTGATGAGTTCAATTCCTTACAACAAGGTGTTCGTATGGTGTTAGAGTATGAGGCTAGATCCATGGATCTACTTAGGCATGCTCCACATCTGAACACAGAGAAGTTAAAGGACAACAAGTTTGTGTTCGGCCTTAACTTCAACATTCGTGTGAAGGTGAGGATATTAATGCCTCAGACATTGCACGATGTAGTTCAAAAGGAAATCATAGCCGAGGAAGAGATGAACGGTAGGGGTCAGGGCATGACTCCTACTAGACTGACTAGACATATGACATCAGGAGCGCAACAACATCACACATTGGCCAGAAAGACTTTAGGACATAAAGATACACCCAGAGGACCTATGTTCTCGACACCACAATGAGAAACTCCTCAACAGAGGAATACTTATAGAGGATCACAAACTTTTAGCCAAATAGCTTATACTTCAGGGACTAGGAGCATTGGACCAAAGAATGGATGTTGGACATGTGGAGAGCCACATTACCAGTGATATTGTCTGATTGAGAAGTCCAGGGCAGCCAGATCATCAAGACCCACTACAGTTGGATATTTGGGAAAGGCCCATAGGACACATGCAGCGATGAACAACCACCAGGACGAGCACCAGTCCATTGTGCTCGAGATGTCAGGTACAATTGTTGACCAAAATTTTTCTCATTTTGATAGATCCAGGTGCTATAGAGAGATTTATATCTAGTGCAGCACTAAAGAGAATTAAGGTAAAGGTAGTTGACCAGGACGAGTTCAGGTATGTAGAAATGGCATCGGGTGCTAAACAAAAGGTTGGAGGAAAGGTTATGAACTGTAGCACTAACTTGGGAGATTTTGTAACAAAGGTTAACCTATATGTCACTATCTTAGGATATTATGACATAGTTATTGGTATGGATTTGATGGAATCGCATGATGTGATAGTTAACTGTAAGACAAAACAATTAAGTTTGAAAGACGACTTGGGACAGAGTAGAGTGATCGTAGGAAGGAACCAGGGGGTTTTCTTGATATTTAATTCTTCCCTACAACTACAAAAGAGTATGTGCAAGGGATGCAAGATTTATGCAGTCTTAGCACTAAATGAAAAGGGCGATGTAGAAGGATTATAAAACCTTCATGTAGTGCAAGACTTTGGAGACGTGTTTCCAGAAGAGTTACCAGGTTTATCGCTCGAAAGAGAGTTGGAGTTTACAATATACTTGAAGCCCAGAACTGGAGTTATAGTGAGAACACCATATCAGATGTCAACACCTAAATTGCAGGAGTTGAAAATGCAATTGAAGGAATTGTTGTATTTAGTACTCATACATCCAAGTGTGTCACCTTGGGGTGCACAAGTTATTTTTGTGAGAAAGAAGGATGGGTCATGGAGACTTTGTATTGACTATCGTCAATTGAACAAAGAAACGATCAAGAACCAGTATCTGTTTCCAGGAATAGATGTTTTGTTTGATTAGATGAAAGGAATGACGATGTTTTAAAAGATTAGCTTGAGATTAGGATATCACCAATTACGGATTAAATAAGAAGATATCCCTAAGACTGCATTTATGAAGAGATTCATACACTATGAGTTTATAGTTTTACTGTTTAGATTGAAAAACACAATCGGGGTATTCACGAGTGATCTGTATTTAGGAGCGGAACGAACTGATTACCAGACTGAATACAATAAACACAGAGATAGGAAGAATAACACAAATATCCAGTGAAAAATATCTTCTATTAAATAATGAAATAGGCTGAAATTGTAAAACTGTAGAACTGAAACTTGCTTGGATGGTGGTAGTTATCTCTGAGAAGAGATATGGCTGCTACGTGCTTCCATATGAAACTAATGGATCACAATGAGGCTCTAGAGGACCTTTTCATATTACTCATGCGCTCCAAAACCATAGACATCCAAAAACCTAACCCTAGAAGGTGAAACGCCAAAATTCATGTGGGCCCTATTGGTAAGTTGTTGTAATGGTACCTCAACTTCCTAGGATCGTAAATTTTTCATAAGACCTTCATTTTAGGTGCGGCATAGCCTGTCGGAAAGGTATTTTAGATAACTAAACATTCCCCCATTAGATGTTGACTCCGTCTATAGTTTGACTATGGCGAGCCAAAAAAACTACATTTAGGGCCCCAAAACGGCCCCAGAAGTACAACAAGATGTGATGACATGAAAACATACAAAATAAGCCAGTTGGATTAGATGAGAGGCCAGTCATATCCACCTAGAGGATGTGTGGGGCTTTAGATAGCCCCAGAAGTGTAGAAACCACAATTACAAAGTAGTATAGAAGAACGTGCTGAACAAAAATGGACATGAGGAGCCAGTTGGAATAGGTGGGTGGCCACCAATATCCACCTGGATCAATCCTCCCCCCTTAGGAATAAATGGTCTAAATTGCGTCGATTTTCCCCCATTAGGTGAGGAAAATTCTGTTGGATTTGGCCCCGGGTAAGCCACTTGCCTTGGTAGGAGTTGCCCTGCCTTCACAACCCAATAAATCTGGATCCGTTGCTGGTGAGTTCCCTTGACATGTGTGTCCACTATATGATCAGTGGATGCTTGTTCCATGCAATCACGGTTGAGATCTGTTTGTGTCAGTTGTTCTGTGATCTCATAGGTATCCAATAGTGGTGGAA
The DNA here is from genome assembly GCA_000966675.3 of Picea glauca. Taxonomy (NCBI): domain Eukaryota; kingdom Viridiplantae; phylum Streptophyta; class Pinopsida; order Pinales; family Pinaceae; genus Picea; species Picea glauca. Next base: position 284,279 of record JZKD02S2413848.1, read on the forward strand.
AATATGGCCGAAAGAGGTCCACATTGAAGACTAGATGCAGACCAAGGAAGGGTGGAGTGTTGAGCTCAAAATCATTTCTACCCATAGCGTTGGTGATAGTGTAAGGCCCATAACGAAGTGAGTGAAGATTTTGATGGGGCTCGGTGAGACACTCCTTCTGTAGATGTAACCAAACTTTGTCACCAACCTAAAACTAGTGTGGTACCCTATGTTGATCATGGCGTTGCTTGTACTTAGCATTGGATTTCTGCAAAATATCCTAGAACTGTTTGTGGATGTGCTCAATCCGTTCAATGAATATGGTGGTTTTTCAATCACAGACTGACCAGGGGAAGAGTCTTTCTGTGTGGTTTCAAGAGGAAGTGCAACATCAATGGGTCACAAAGGTTAGAATCCCATAACCACCTGAAATGGAATATGGTTGGTGGAACTATCGAAGGCCCTGTTGTAACTGTGTTGGACATATGGGAGAATCTTGTCCCATGTACATGGATTCTTATAATTCTACATGCACAGGATGTGCACAATCATTTGATTGACGATCTCTATTTGGCCATCGGTTTCAAGGTGAAAAACAGTGTATTTTGTGATATTGGTTTCCAACAGAGACCAGAGACTCGACCAAAAGGTGTTGAGGAACCTGTTGTCTTGGTCGGAGATGATGGTTCGTGGTATCCCAAATTGGACCCACACTTGGTTGAATAAGATCTTTGCAGTATCTACTATTGTGACATTCTGCTTACACGTTGTGAGGATGTCCATCTTCGAAAACTGATCAACGACCACAAACACACAATCATTTCCTTTCTTGGTGGATGACAAGCCAGACATGTAATCCATTGATATTGATTCACAAAGCTTCTTGGGAATAGGAAGAGGGGTGTATAAGCCTTGCTTCTTGATGGATGTCTTGGAAATGGCACAGGTAGTGCAAGATATGATATACTTGTTGATATCCTGTCGATTTTTTGAAGGTTAAAAATGTTTATGAAGAATCACCACAGTTTTGTCTACGCCAAAATGTCCTGCCATTCGACTGTAGTCAGATTCCCAAATAAGATTTTCACACTCGATGGTAGGAGAATAGAGATGGCCCAGGTGGAATAAGAGTTCATCCTAAATGTGAAAATCAATGATAGTTGCGCATATACCCAAGAGATGGTAGCTGGTGGCGAAGTCCAGATCTTGTTGATAAAGTTGGGGCCACTTAGATGCTTCATGTCTAGATGAATGGAGCACAATGGTGAGTGCAGCCATAGGAGGTTGACTTAGGTAGTCAACAAAATGATTTGAGACACCTGTCTTATAATTAATGTTTATATGGAATTGTTACAGGTAGGTGGACCATTTATGATGGTGATCATTCTGTAATTTTCCCTGTGTCTATATGAATTGCAGATTCTTGTGATCAATGTGTATGATCGTCTCCTTCCCCATAATTTAATGTTTCCATTGGCGACAATTGTTTATAATGGAATACATTTCCTTGTCATAGGTGGGGTATTTATGGACCGTATTGAAGAGTGTCTCACTATGGTATTCCATTGGATGCTCGTGCTGAGTGAGAACTAAGTCCAAAACATAGTCATAGGCATCAGTCTCAATCTTAAATGGTTGATGAAGATTGGGAAAGTAGAGTACTGGATATGAGCACAAGCGATGCTTCATATCATTGAATGCTCGTTGTTTCTCCTCCCCCCACACTAAATTGTCCCTACCACCGCCCTTAGTAACCTGGATGAGGGTCATGCAATATGGGATAATCCCAACACGAATTGTTAGTAGAAGTTGTCTAGTCCCAAAAATATATGAAGCTCGATCAGTGTGGTCAGGGTTGGCGAGTCACGGATGAATTGGATATTATTTGGATCAACATGTACCCCATGCTCATCAATAATGTATCCCAAGTGTTGGACCTTGTTCATGCCAAATTTCATTTTCCCAAGTTGGCATAAAGCATATGTTGCTGCAGAGTGCTCAAAACTTGTTGAATATGCCGCATATGATCCTCCCACATTCCGCTGAAGATGAGGATGTCATCCAAATATACTACCACAAAGGATTTGGTGAAGGGTCTCAATACATCATCTATCAATCTCATGAAAGTGGCTGGTGCATTATTTAAGCCAAAGGGCATGACGAAACCTTCGTAGAGATCTTCTTTAGACTTGAAGGTTTTCTTCCATACATCAGTTGGTTCGATGGGAACCTGGTGGTAGCCAGACTTTATGTCAATATTGCTGAATAACTTGGCCCCCTTGAGTTGTTCAAGAAGGTCATCAATCTTGGGAATGGGGTTGTAACATACCTGACCACCCATAGGCCAGGATACACCACTTAAACAAGCTGCAACACCCCCAACCACTAGCAGGCTAGGCACACTACAGTCCTAAGACTTAGTTCTCTGATATCTAATTCGAAAACAAAGGACTTCTCAACAATGTTAGAAGCATGCACACCACATTCATAAGACAAGATCCATGTCACGGCGTAAAAGAGATAAACAATGTGCCATGCACAACAAATAACCAACAGACAAGCACAACATTATCCAACAAGCATGCACATTAAAATACATATCTCAGAGATAATTAAATACATAGCGGAATACATTGAACAGAAAACACAGAGAGCAATTATCTTTGCAAGTAAACGTTCACCAACTGGCTGCAAACCAAGGACGTTCCTCCCAACCATAGTTGTTGTTGTTCTTTTACTCTCAACAACAGGTCACCCCCAAGCCAGGGCTATGAATATGCAAGGATGCATCCCAAGCCAAGTATAAATATAGAGTAGTTGGATAAGTATCTCTCAGGTTTCCCAAACTCACAACAATCCTAATTTCCATCTCTCTTTCCCCCTCAGCCTGCACAACCCCAAGAAATGAACACCTTTCTCTGCCAGTCAGTCCCCGAGGCTGTTCCATTTCTCTCCAGGGATCTAGTTCTACTAGTCAGGAAATCTCCCTACTGGAAATTCCAAGGACTCTCAGCTGTGGATAGTTCCATCCAAACTTTGATCAAGTTCATGCACACAAGCATCCATTCCCTCCGAGAATGATCAATAAATCATTAAAACCATTCAATGATGGCTCTCTTCTTCCTGCCATTTGTTTCCATGCTTAGCCCAAGAGCACATGAACTAGCAAAAGTGAGTGAAGAGGAAGAAGAACAAGTGAACTAGTGAGAAGAGGATGAACCAAGGGAAGAACGACCCCAAAACATCTCCCAAGGGATGTTTAAATAATTAAATGAAGACAAGAGCCACATGGCTTCCCTCCCAAGAAGCTCATGTAACCCCCTCTTCTCCATAAAATTAATTATGGGTAAAATAAATAAAATAATAATAACAAGACTTGTCCCCTCAAGCCCCCTCTCTCGTGGAATCATATCCTCCTATCTCTTTTGTCCTTGTCGGTCTTGCAACAACCGATCTATTTTATTAATGTATAAGAAGTGTTACATTTTCTAGGCACTCTCACCCCTTTTCAACTTTACTAGGTCACCATCCTAAGTCATATTTACATAATACATTATAGTTTATAAGGGTTAGAGCCAAGATGTTACATCCCCCTCCCCTTATTTTGGCATTGTCCTCAATGCACAACACCATTCCAATGTTATTAACATTACAATTCCAGGCCCTTTGGCCTTAATTCACACAGGGAATCCAATCCAATCTTATATACATAGGCACTCTGGCCTAAAACATGTATGCATAAGCATTTTGACCCAAAACATGTATGATGATATTCAAAATTTATATTTCTAGCAGTAGTTCCAACCAACAACCTGTCCTTCCCTCTCAACCCTGCACAACCTAAAGAAATGAATCCATTTCTCTGCCATGCAGTCCCTCAGGTTGTTCCACTTCTCACCTGCTTCAGTGCACTCGACCAGGAAGTTTCAAAGTTGTGGGTTCCAGAACTCTAGTTGTAGCAAGTCCATTGGACTTTCTTCCTTCCATGCCTTTGTCATATAGTTGCTCCAACATCACCTTATTTTCTCTCATAATATGGTAGTTTTTTAGATCTTTAACATTCATCATTTTCATACAATATTTCAAATTAGCGAGCATGTTAGTTCAAAGTTTGTGCATAAAATTCTCATTCTTTCTCATATTGTAAGAGTAAATTTTCATAATCTAATACAATACTTATCTGTGTGGTTCATGGATCTTCATCCATATGGCTGTCTTGTTAACTTGGCTCACTATTTTCCCTAACATACCCATTGTGTGCATGACCCCAATCAAGAGCTATCAAAGTCTCCTCTTCCTTGTGGTCACTCACCTTCTAGGCCCAAGCTCAGGCATCCCCTTCTCTGCTATGCAGTCCCTCAGGTGATCCATCTTGCTTGACCAAGGTTCTCTTGCATAAGAATTTTTCTAGGGACACAAGGTTCTCATGTCACAACAGTATCCTTTTCCATGCTTTCCATCTTCCATATCCAACATATCATCTGTATTATACACATACAATCATCATGAGATATCATTATAACCATTTCAAACATAAATGTCAAATCTGTTTTATACAGGAAAATAAAATTTTCCAAGCATGATATTTCTGCTCATAATGGTTGGCTTTGCAGCTGTAGATATCAGTCTTCCCTATGGGCTTATATCCATGCCATATCTAAGACCATTCTACCTATAATTTCTTCAATTTACATTCGACAAAAACAATTCGTCAGTAATTATCAAATCATAATTCCCAAAACTATTTTATATAGGAAAAATAAAACTTCTAGACATGATCTTTTGGTTATAATAATTTGACTCTTGCATCAATATGCATTGTTCTTCTTTATGGGCTTACAACATTTCCATATCCTATACCCCTTTCCTCCTGCAATTTCAACATTCCTCAGCCAAACAAATTGTCAATATCTCATGTACAAGATATATATTTTCATGGCAATGATTCAAAACAAAATCACAAAGTGCTCTCAGAATTGCTTACAACTATAATTCAATTACTTCTATTAATCCAAATATCAATTGGAATGAACTCATCATTACATACACATGTATTATCAGTCACACAGACTTTTCATAATGCAACAACTAATAAGATAACAATCAATGTGCCAATACCCATGGTTACATCTACACAATGCATCCATGCATTGACAACATAATACCACTTAACTATGTCATGTATTCCACGATGATGAGTTGGAAGGTCTGGCTAACGATTCAACACATCATCCGCACACTTCATTCTGCTTGCCTAACTAGTTGGTTACCTTCCTTTTCCACCCAAACACATCACCAAGAATATAATCCTTAAGTTGTCTCCAGTGTTGGAAAAGAGCTTGCAATCCAAACATTAGATATATAGTATATACTATCGATCACTCACATAGCGCTATATCCCTTCCATATCCAACCATATTATGGTCTCACACATGACTAGCTCTATGGATATCCATTGTTATATAATGAGTATGTCTCATGAATTACCTGGTTATGATCCCATAACCAATCATAACATAATATGCAACTGACATTTTATTAAGGGCATTCTAGCATCAACAACACTTTCACACTCTAGGCCTTAGACCATTTCATATCAATTTAAATACTGAAAATTAACTGAGGGAATCCTTACCTGGATCCCCTTCAACATGTATGCATCAACAGAAACTAAATGCATACCTGCCTAGTTGTTACCAACCTACTTGTTGTTATCTAACCAACTTATATTTGCAGAAGCTCACAGACTTCCCCCTTCATTATTTTGATCACCATTCCTTCCATCCTCATGGGTCTTCACCTTGATGGAAATTATAAGCAACAAAAACATCCACATATTTAACCTCGTTGTATTATTTTTCCTGAATACATAATACATCCTTTAGTCTTACTCAAAAATTATTTCATAATAAAATACTATTCTGAGTTCACCATCATGTTATATGCATATTCAAACATGTAGATACACAAAATTACACGTCTATATGCACCAAGCATTTACTGTCAGCATGCCTACTATTGCATATGCAATTTAACTTCATTGTATGCTTCATGCACTCTAGTGCATTTATGTTTCAATTCACTTATTTATTTATCTATTTCTTTTGTAGTTGGTTGTCCTTGAATCCCTTTAGATCCTTGATTCCTTGCGTGCTCCCATTCTTCTCATATGAACTATGGTTCCCTAGGTCTGACCACGTTTCCAACCATGTTCAACCTAGCCATTCTTTCCCACTTAGTACCATTCACCAATGGAAATACATTTTCATTCAGTGCCACTTTTGAAGTGAGAGAGAATTCCAATTCCTTTGCATTGGCATCTTGCTTCCACTTTGAACTCTGATTTAAGATTTTAGATAGTAGATAAGTCATATCTAACAAATCCTTCCCTAGAACTCCTATGCTTGACACATAGATATTATTCACACACCACCTCTTAAGCTCTTTGTTTCCTTCCACATCAAGCTTGCAACTGTCTACACATCTCTACCTTCAAGGCCAAGGAGCCTTACTTTTCCTTTCTATGCCTATTAATGACATTATTCACCTGCCAACATCATGTCCCATGTGAGGATTCTTTCTTTTGTAGTACCTCATCCAACTTTTGTAAGCAAAGTCATGCCTCCGTGACCCTAACATCTAATCCTATTCTTGAATTGATCTGGTTATACCTCTAATCTTGTTAAACCTGCAAGCAACCATATTTTTAGAACTATACATATCATACAAAAATTGTCAATTAAATTTACAGGTACCTTTTCATTTAAATGATAATACTATTCTTTAATCAATATCATTTTTTCTTTTTATCCTTTATTCGTAATGCTCATGAATTAACTCTCTTTTAATCATGATTGTGTGTCAGTTCTTTTTTCTTCATGAGTTGATCACAAACATGGATCGACTCATTATATTGTACTCATACTTCTTTTATGTTCTTATTTCATAAATAGATCATATTTTGACCCTTTATCAATTCTCTGTATTATTCTAGTGTTAACTCTCTGTCGAATTAAATATTTACAAGGCGCTTCCTTCAAATCATTTACATATGACCAGATGTGAAAAACCATGGGATTATTGATTTGAGCGTTGCCTCTTCTTTTCCCTTTGTTTCTTAATGAAAACCCCCTTATCCTAAGGCTGCACAACCTCCTGGTTAAGGGTCTTCAATCCTGAGCCAAATTGGCTCTCCAAAACCTTGATGGTTTCATTCTGTATCTAAACACATTCCCTTTCAACTTTCTGGTGCAGGTCCAATGGCCCTCGTGACCTTCTCCTTCGCCCTTACGGAAAATCTTAGAGTTGACGCTTGCTGGGTTTTCTCTTGTCCCCTCCTTAGATGTGACCTTAGGTGGTGACCTCATGCATATGCATGATTGTGGCCACACTCAAAGGTGGTTTGGAACCAAACTACATTTCGCCCCACAATTCACCTCAAGCCACCACGTGTCCCTTTTCCAAAATCGTGGTCTTGATTGTAGCCCACCCTCGACTTTTTAAAGCTTGAGAACCTCTTGTCCCCATAATGAGAGGTGATCGTTGAACTCGTGATCTTGACGGTGATTCTAAACGAATGACCGAGATCTACCTCTTGGGAACCAACAATTCAAATTTACCTCTCCCAGATCAACGATTTTGGTTGTTTCAGAATTCTGGACTTTGGAATTCTCAAATCTCAAACTTTACTTCCCTTGAGATACACGAGATTCTTCCACACATCCTTTTGAATCGGATGTTGTGGAATTACTTCAAACAATATGACAATCGACGTTTACTTTGGGTCCTTACCCAAAATCTATAGATTGACACCACCTATTCTCCTGATTTGACGTTTCAGGTTTACTTCGGACTATCCGACAATCGACGTTTACTTCTGGTCCTTAACCAGAATCCATAGCTTAACACCACCTGTTCTCTTGATATGATGGTTCAGGTATACTTTGGAAGATCCGATATTCGACGTTTACTTTGGGTCCTTATTGAAAATCCATAGCTTAATGCCACTTGTTCTACTGATCTAACGGTTTAGGTCTACTTCGGATGATCCGAAAGTCGACATTTACTTCGGGTCTCCGGCTCTTCGGGCTTCGGGAGTTTCAACTCTCAACTGAAAAATCTCGCATGAATTTCTCCAGAGTCTATGATCCATCACCATCTAGCAAAATACTATAAGAGAACACGTGGTCCAATTAGGTGGGTGACACTTGTGAAGTCCTATATGACATTTCAATCATCTGCATGCTCAACAATTACTGACATGTGGCACACATCCCATGTGTCCATGTCATCCTTGGTGATGTCCGCAAGCCAAATCACTTTGGAAATTTGGGGGTCCACATCACCTCCTAGTGACGTCATCTTTCCCCACCACTTCGGCTCTTCGAGAGTTTCCACACTAGCACACTTCCAATTCTCCCAAACTCTGATTTCCCAAACCGGCCAAACTATAGCCATGTGTCTCCCTTATCGAACGACCCATATTAACTCTGGACTTCGGGACTTCGGAAGTTACCGCTGCAAGGATCAATGACTACAATTCCTTCGGGCCTTTGGACTTCGGAAAACTCAAACTTCAACCTTTTTCGGAAATGTTTTCATCCGAAGCTTGTGATCTAATGACATGTGTTTCCCATGGATCTACGACTATGATTTCTTCGGGTCTTTGAATTTCAGAAATATCAACTTTCAACCTTCGCTTCCCTCCGAAGTGTGTAGATTTATGCTGCGTTTCCTCCTGGATAAGACGAATGAGATTCACTTCGGCTCTCTGGGCTTTGGAAATCTCAATTCTCAACTTCTTATCACTTTCTCTTTCCCGGAGTTCTTTAACCTAGAGCACACAATCGGTTGATGCATGTCCTCATACATATCAACGGTCCTCGACTACTTCTTCTCTTTGGAGGTTCGTCGCTCGAGTACTAACATGTCACAGCACTGCATTCCTTTCAATTTGTGAGGGCATGCATTGACGGTTTGGAGTAACCTGCTTTTCTCCCCATAATTCTCTTGATGTTGACACATAACCCCTTGGTGAAACCGTTGTTTGGATTGCAGGACTGCCTTGGGAAATTATCTCTCATGCAACTTGGTTCCCTGTAATGCCTCCTATCCGTTGTTCTCTCTCCCCCAAGAGATCCAACAGTTGTGACCTTAACCCTTTCTTCCTTTACATAGGACGACACCTGCTCACTTGTCCTCTGATCCAATGATCTTGAATCTCTCCTTATCGTACAGTGGCGATCGCTCCCGAATTCAAATGGGTATGGTCACGATCCTTCTAACCCCTTACAACTGATCTATAACAATCTAACTCCTGCATATATTCTGTAATTCCATTCCTCCTAAGATTTTCAACTTCACGGTTAGAATTTGATATCAACCACAAGACTCTGACCAATTGACCTGGCCCATACCGACCCGGTGTTTCAACCAAAATCTCTGATACCAATATGTAACATTGGTATGTAACACAATCAGGAACCTCGCTCTGATTGGTTGGGTGTGTTGCATCTTTTTTAAGTGGCATAGCCTAACCTCTGGGTGGTCGGGTATATTACAGATTGGTATCTGAGTGAGGTTCAGATTGGTCAAGAAGGTTGTCAATCCTGGGAATGGGGTAGTGGTTCCTAATTATGATTTTGTTTAAGGATATGTAATCAATGAAGAGTTGCCAAGTCCCATCCTTCTTCTGCACCAGTAAAATGGACCTTCAGCAAGGGGAGGAGTTGGGTCTGATGTGCACCTTTTGAAGAAGCTCTCGGATCTGATGCTTGATTTCATCATTCTCCATCAGTGAGCACCAATAGACTAGTACATTAGGTAGAGGTGCATCGGGGGTCAGATCAATTGGATGTTTGACTTGGCAGTGTGTCAATACCCCTATAGGTGAGGAGAAGATGTCTTTGTATTCTTCCATGATCTCGTCCACTTGTTGTTGCTGCAAAGAGAGGCGTTGTGTAGAGGCCATGGAAGTGGTGACAACCTTATGCTTACTGTGAGAATGGATCACAAAGAAAATGAACTTCCCAATCTGTGAAATGACCTTACTTCATTTCTTGGCAGAGATTAGAGAAATAAAAGTAGGGGAACAAGATCAAATGGAACCCTGAAGCCAAGAAATCATTTGAATATATCAAGGTAGCATTGACCAAAGCTCCCGTATTGGCCAGCCCAGACTTCACGAAGGACTTCATCTTGTTCTCGTTCACCTCAGAGCATACCATTGTTGGCGTACTGTTAACGAAAGACGATCAAAACTTTGAAAATCCTATAGATTAATTCAGTATGATGTTGATGGATTCCCCAATGAGGTATGACATTATGGAGAAACAAGCATATGCCTTAGTGAAATCCCTGAAGGAGTTCATAACTTACATACTACATTCCCACGTTATCGCTTATGTGCCTAGCAACTCAGTCAAAGACATATTGAATCAGCCTAACCCTAAGGCAAGAAGAGGTAAGTGGATCACATTCATGATGGAATACGACCTCAAAATCAAGCCCACAAAGCTGATTAAGGGTCAGAGCCTCACAAAGCTGATGGTGCAGTCGAACTACAACGTTCTGGGAATGAACTTCATTATTGATTTGTCAGAGAATCCTTAGGAAGAAACAACCATGCAGGTGTCTCAGAATTTCATCGATTCACCCTAGTATAAAGACAACATTTATGTTTCAAAGAATCTCCAAGATCCTCCAAGGTTAAGTAATACCAAGGCCATATTTTTAAAGCTGAAGGCTATTAAGTTCTGCATCTTGGATAACTCCCTGTATTGGAAATATAAGGGATGGATATCGCTGAGTTGCTTGCTAAAAGATGACGCGAAATAATCTATCATGGAATTCCACAAAGGTGACTGTGGAGGACATCACTACTGGAAAACCACCACACATAAAATTGTAAGAGAAGGTTACTATTGACCCAACATCTTCGCAGACGTATACAAAGAAGTTTCCATTTGCCACAAGTGCTAGATCTTCGATGGAAGGAGAAATTTGCAGCCCCTGCCGCTGAAACCGATCTTGTTCAAAGCATCATTCATGAAATGGGGCCTAGAATTCATAGGAGAGATTCATTCATCATCCTTGGCGCAACACAGATGCATACTTATGGCTATAGATTATTTCACTAAATGGATCGAAGCAGTTCCAACAGAGCAGGCTACCAACACGATCATCATTCAGTTTCTGGAGACCAACATCCTATCTAGGTTCAGGTGCCCTATTAATATCATCATGGATAGCATGAACACATTTAAGTCCAAGAAAATGGAGAAGTTTTGCAAGTATTACAATATAGCCCTGGGACATTCTACAATGTATTACCCCCAGGGTAACAAGTTAGCAGAATCATCAAATAAAAGGTTAACTAGGATCATTAAAAGACTACTGCAGGAAAACAAGAAGTCCTGGCATAAGAAACTCATTTACATGCTGTGGGTGGATAGATTCACTACCAAAAATTCCATCTCCACGTCGCCATTCCAAATCATATATGGTACGGACATGATTTTCCCTACCTCGTTGGGATTTCCTATCAGGAAGTTGCCGCAAGAGAAAGATGATGAGCTAGACAACACTCAAAGAAGTGTAAATTAGTTAATTTATGCACAACAGATGAGGGAGAAGGTTTACAACCGATCAAAACTCCACCAAGATAGGATGAAGAAAATTTTTGACAAGCACTCTAAACAGGAGGAATTCTGGGTGGAGGATCTGGTCCTAAAGTGGGATGCGAGGAATGAAGACAAGGGAAAGAATGGAAAATTCACTCATCTTTGGACAGGTCCTTTTAGAATCAATGCATACTACGTGAACAATGCATAAATGTTAGAAGAGATTAATAGAGATTCCACTAGTGGAGGTCCTATGAATGGCAGGTTCCTCAAACACTATCTGGTTCAATAAGGTCTGTTCTTTTTTTCATGTAATTGTAAATAGCTGTTTCATTTTTTTTTTCAAAGAAGACATTTCGAGTCATCTTTTCAGTATAAAATTGAAGCCCAGAGTGAAGTCCCTAAGTTTATGCTGAGTCTGGTCGAAACTATGTCAAGAAGGTCTAGGTTGTGTTTTTCTTTCCCGTTGTTTCAGAGACTAGAAGTCAAATAAGGACCAATGGTCAGGCACTTGGTTTGTTGTTCTTTGCCACCTCACTGGGAGGATAGCATCCCAACTGGATCTGGCTGTTAGTGCTGTCATTTTTTTAGTTAAGAGTCAGTGTTAGTCGAGTCAGGGTCTGTGTGTCAAAGCATGTGAGGTTAGCTACCGAATAACGAATGGGTCGAAGTCAGCAAGTGGATGATTGGCCCTTGGAGTCAGGAAGGGATGTCAGAATCGAAACATGTGTAAGTGGTAAAATTATTTTCCAAAAGGGTCGGGTGCTGTCAGAGAAGAAGGTTTTATCTGCCAAAGATCAAGGCAAGTTGTTAAATATAAGTCACATCGATAGACGTAATGACCATCATCAACTCGTTATGAATTCAGAAAGAGTGAAAAATCACGACGATCATATCATATATACTGTGAAACTCTTATCAGTTGTACCTTACATGCCTCAAAGTGTACCCGTCACGTGGATGTGGTGCGGAAATCTTTGACTTTTTTCAAAACATCCAGTCAATATGGATTCAGTGTCCCCTAGCACGATTCTAGCTCTCGCCCGCCCAGTTATAAACTATGGTTGATCTGCATGTATTCTGTTCACCAACCAAGTTTATGCACTCTTTGTAATTCTTCCCGTGAGCCTTTTGTTTCTCGTGGCTGGGAAGTCAATTTCCTTTCGATGCATCACAAACATGGATCAAGCAATATTACAGCTTTAGGTCCATGCTAAATCTACCTTGCACAGAACAAGTATGCAGTGAACCATGGAAACATCCCAGAACATAAGGAAAGGTGCACAAAGTAGCAGAAATGTGGGGCCCAAACCTCAAAACTTGACGTTGGTAAACAAATATCTGGATGTCAGGGCATCTTTCTAACAAGTCAGATGCATGTTCTTTTGTAGAAAAATCCAAGGATTCAATGTGAAACTGGTAGAATAGTTTGCACTTAGGTTCAACGGGTTCTGTGCAGTAATTTCAGAAGTAACTTTCCAGATGATGAAGGAAACTCTATCAGCTACAACAAAGATCCCTTCATGCAGTGAAAGGTGGTATAATGGCATTCCTTTGGACGCGTTGTGCTACGAAGAGTTCATCAAACCAGACTATTTAAACAAAAAGGTCAAAGCGGGCATTCCATGTAGATATCTGCAAGAGCCTTTTCGGAAGCTCCTGAGAACAATTACAAATATTTCACCTATGAAGGAAGGTTTGAAATAATTCACCCACATCACATCAGATTGTTGATGCATTTCATAGGAAGGAGACCATTAAATCTTCCTTTCTTCTTACACCAAAGCCTCTGAGAAATGACAGATGGCGTGCGGGATGAAACAAATGAGCCGAAGAAGAAACTATCTCATGTCTTGCTGATTAAATTGATGATAGTTGAGGAGTTGAGGCGATTTGAAAATGACTGGGATTCATTCCTACTCATAGTCGAAATCTCCAGGGACCCCAAAGGAGATTCCACTCTGCCAGCATAAAAAGTAACATCTCACCATGCGGAGGCAGAAATAGGAAGGGCCGCAGAATAAGGAAATACATTGGAATCCCCATGCCCCAAACAACTAATACCCTAGAGAAGGGGTAGGCCAAGGAAGACTAAGGATACTGGGAAGGCCCAAGCCCCGAGTAATCTACGTGCAAATTTGGTCACCGAAGAGTTACTCATGCATGCCATTCAGTTGGAACCTATTGAAGTTACACGTCTCAAAACTTGTGGCAGAAGGAGAAGGATATGAACTGAAGGTAGGGATATTCGTGAGCCGTTATTGTAGTTGAAGCAAGTGCAAATCGCTGTTGCCGAGCTATACCGGTAGAACAGGGAGTTGAAAAAATAGTTAGCAGCAAAGACCCTCGAAGCATCAACATCACAGGTCTCCGAGGGAAACATGACTTGGCTCAAGAGGCATCTCAGGGAAGCGCAAGATACAATCAGCCAGTTGCACGAATCACAGAGGATGTTAGAATAAAGAAATGCAAATAACTTCAAGGAATGTGGACCAGCCATGGAAAAAATTCGCACATCTCTGGCCAGTGCATAGAAGAGGTTGAAAGGGAACACAGTTCTGCAAAGGAAAGTAATGAATATGAAAAGGTGCAACTGGTCTCTCAGTAGAATGCTTAGAGTATCAAAACTGCAGACAATACCATAAGCATGATCAACTGACTCAATTTTTTTCTTCTTAGACGTGGAATGGATTTTGTCTCCCCGTGTCCTGTTTCCTACTGGGAAGTAGGGACTCTAACAGGTACCCTCACAGAAAGCACATGGCACGCAACGCTGGAATCCCCTCTATTGCGAAGGATAGATGTACGTTGTACATGCGACAGTTTGAAGAGAGGCATTGTTCCCTAACTGGGGTTATCATTTTGGAAGCACCTGCGACAGTCTGCAGTCACCCGACATGCACACTCCATCAAACGATCACATGGTAGAAACCAAGGTTGTTATAATGGGTGGCAGGAGTATGATATAGCACTTGATTGTCCAGATACCTTGTCAATGGAAAAGCATTGACACATCACTCTATAACTATGAGATCTTGTTGATGACCAGACCGTCGTGGCAAAGACGAGCGGTTATGGTGAGACCGAGTATAGTTAATTTTTATTTTTAGTAAAGTGCCATACGAAGAGTCATCTAGCAAAGAGTAGCCAGAGCCTAATTTCTAGGGATTGTAGTTAGAAATCAGGGTAGCCCGAGCGGCACACCCTAGTCTATATATTTCCTCTTTTCAATGTAAGCCAGGTCGATTGTCAAAACAGTGTAGACAATGACTATTGAATGTATCTTTTGAATTCGATTGAAACTTAATGCAAAGGTCCTGAATCTTTGACGAAAAGATTCTAACGATAGAAGTTTGAATTATTGTACTCTCTCTTTGTGTATGTTCTTTATATTCATATATGTATTTATGTCTAAATTGGAATGTGATTTTGAATCTAGAATTCATCGTGCAGTGCTATAGATTTGCACCATTTAGACGACTGTGTTTCTTCTAAGCGAACTCCAAATTCATCCCAAGCAGTGCTCCAAGTTGCTTCATGTGTTTTTCTCTCACCACACACAACGATTTTTAACTAAAAGACGGTTGGTTACTTAGCCTTTATCCTCTCAAGTTCAGTCACTAAGTCATTTGTTTCTATCGTTTTCTTAAATTAAATCCATAGCCCAAGGTCTTGCTTTCTTTTGCCAATAGAACTGCAAATATTGTATAAAGTGTTAAATCTAGTCAACAATTTAGAGCCATAACATGTACAGAGAGGAATTCTGAGAGAGAGCCCTCTCCAAGTCGAAAAGGCTAGTTTCCAGCCTCAAATTTGGTTTGTAGGTTTCCTTTGTCATTCGTTTTCTCATCCGAACAAAGTTTACAGAGTGCTAACATCAGGGACATGCACGAAGAAAAATAAATGAAGAGAAGACCACTATGAACCACTGAGCTGGATTTAGGAGCGGAATGAATTGATTAACAGAAAAAATACAATAAACACAGATATAGGAAGAATAACACAAATATAGAGTGAATAATATCTTCTATTAAATAATGAAATAGGTTGAAACTGTAAAACTGCATAACTGAAACTTGCTTGGATGGTGGTAGATATATCTGAGAATAGATGTGGATACTACGCACATCCATCTGAGAAAAATGGATTACAATGAGGATCCATAGGCCCTTTTCATATTACTCATGAATTCCAAAACCTTAGACATCCAAAAACCTAACCCTAGAAGGTGAAACACCAAAAGTCATGTGGGCCCTATGGGTAAGTTGGTGTAATTTGGTACCTCAACTTCCTAGGGTCATAACTTTTGCATACGACCTTTGTTTTAGGTGCGTGATAGCCCATTGGAAAGGTATTTTAGAGAGATACAAATTATGTTTTCAAACTCTAACTTCGTCTATTGTTTGACTATGGAGATCTAAAAAAAAAACATTTAGGGCCCCCAAATGACCCCAAAAGTATAACAATATGTGTTGACATGAAAACATACAAAATAAGCTAGTTGGATTAGGCGAGAGGACACCCATATCCACCTGGAGGATGTGTGGGGCTTCAGACAGCCCCAGAAGTGTAGAAACCACAATTACAAATCAATACATAAGAATGTGTTGAACAAAAACGAACACAAGGAACCAATTGGAATAGGTGGGAGGCCACCAATATCCACCTGGATCAATGCTCCCCCCTTTGGAAGCAATGCTCTCCATTGCGTTGATTTTTCCCATCAGGTGAGGAAACTTCTGTTGGATTTGGCCTTGAGTGAGCCACTTGCCTTGGTGTAGGTGTTTCCCTGCATTGACAACCCGATAAAGGTGGATCCACTACTAGCGAGTGCCCTTGACTTGTGTGTCCACTATTTTATTAGTGGATGCTTGTTTCATGCAGTCAGGGTTGAGCTCTGTTGGTTTCATTTGTTTTGCGATTTTAGATGTGTCAAATAATGGTGGAAAATATGGCCGAAGGAGGTCCACATTGAAGACTGGATGTAGACCAAGGAAGGGTGGAGTGTTGTGCTAAAACGAATTCCTACCCACAGCCTTGGTAATAGTGTAAGGCCCATAAAGAAGTGGGTGAGGCTTCTGATGGGGCCCGGTGAGACGCTCCTTCTGTAGATGTAACCAGACTTTGTCACCAACCTGAAACCGGTGTGGCACCTTGTGTTGATCATGGCATTTCTTGTACTTAGCATTGGATTTCTGCAAAATCTCTTGGACTTGTTGGCGGATGTGCTAAATCCTCTAAATGAATCTGGTGGCTTTGTCGATCAGAGACTAATCAGGGGAAGATTTTGTCTATGCGGTGGCAAGAGGAAGTGCAACATCAATGGGTCCCAAGGGTTGGAATCCCAGACCCACCTTAAATGGGCTATGGTCGGTGGACCTATGGAAAGCCATGTTGTAACTGTGTTGGACATATGGGAGACTCTCATCCCATGTATGTGGATGCTTAGAATTTTACATGCGCTGGATGTGCAAAATCATTCGATTGATGAACTCTATTTGGCCATTCGTTTGGGGGTGGAAAGCAGTTTATTTTGTGAGTTTGGTGTTCAAATAGGACTAGAGACTCGATCAAAAGGTGTTGGGGAACCTTCTGTCTTAATCGGAGATGATGGTCTATGGTATCCCAAAGTGGACCCATAATCGTTTGAAGAAGTGCTTGGAAGTATATGCCATTGTGACATTCTTCTTATAGGTTGTGAGGATGGGCATCTTAGAAAATCGATCAACGACCACAAACACGCAGTCATTTCCTTGATTGGTGGATGAAAATCAAGACATGTAATCTATTGAGATGGATTCCCAAGGCTTCTCAAGAATAGGAAGAGGGGTGTATAAGCCCTGCTTCTTGATGGTTGGCTTGGCAATGGCACAGGCAATGCAAGATTTGATATACTTGTTGACATCTTGTCGAAGTTTTGGCCAATAAAAATGTTTCTATAGAACGAACATAGTTTTCTCCACGTCAAAATGTCCTGCCACCCGACTGTAGTGAGCTTCCCAAATCATCTTTTCATGCTCACTTATAGGAACACAAAGATGTCCCAGGTGGCATAAGAGTCTTTCTTGAATGTGAAAATCAGTGACAGTTGCGCCTATACCCAAGAGATGGTAGGTGGTGACGAAGTCCAGATCTTGCTGATAAAGTTGGGGCCACTTAGATGCTTCATGTCCACATGAATGAAACATAGTGGAGAGTGAAACCACAGGAGGAAAACTGAGGAAGTCAACAACACGATTGAAGAAACTTGTCTTATACTTGATGTTGATATGGAACTATCGCTGGTAGGCAGACCACTTATGATGGTAGTCATTCTACAATTTCCAATGTGTCTATATGAACTACAAAGGATTGTGATCAGTGTGTATGATTGTCTCTTTCCCAAAAATGTAATGTTTCCATTGACAAAGGGCGTGTACAATGGAATACATTTCCTTTTCATAGGTGGGGTATTTACGGACCGTATCATAGAGTGTCTCACTATGGTATGTCACGGGATGCCCATGCTAAGTGAGAACTATGCCCACAACATAGTCAGAGGCATCAGTCTCAATCTTGAATGGTTGTTGCAGATCAGGCAAGGAGAGTACTAGAGATGAGCACAAGAAATGCTTCAGATCATCAAATTCTCATTTTTTCTCCTTCCCCCACATGAACTTGGCCCTACCACCGCAATTGGTAACTTGGCTAAGGGCCCATGCAATATGGGAGAATCCCAACACAAACTGTCGGTAGAAGTTGGCTAGTCACAAAAATATCCAAAGCTCAGTCAGTGTGGTCGGGGATAACCAGTCATGGATGAATTGGATATTAGCTAGATCAACATGTACCCCATGCTCATCAATAATGTAGCCCAAGTATTGGACCATGTTCATTCCGAAAGAGCATTTTTCCAAGTTGGCATAAAGCTTATGCTGCTGCAGAGTGCTCAAAACTTGTTGAATATGTTGCATGTGCTCCTCCCACATTCTGTTGAAGATGAGGATGTCATCCAAATATACTACCACAAAAGAGTTGGTGAGGGGTATCAATACATCATCCATCAATCTCATGAAAGTGCCTGGTGCATTTGTTAAGCCAAAGAGCATGACCAGTTGTTCACACATCAGTTGTTTCAATGGGAACCTGGTGGTAGCTAGACTTTAGTTCAATATTTTTGAAGAACTTGGCCCCCTTGAGTTGGTCAAGAAGGTCATCAATCCCGGGAATGGGCTGGAGGTTTTTGATTGTGATTTTGTTTAAGTATTTGTAATCAATGTAGAGTCGCCAAGTCTCGTCCTTCTTTTGCAATAGTAAAATTGGGCTTCCACAAGGGGAGGAGTTGGCTCTGATGTGCCTCTTCTAAAGAAGCTCTCAAATATGACATCTGATTTTTTCATTCTCCATCAACAAGCATCGATAGACTGGTCCATTAGGTAGATGTGCACCGGGGGTTAGATCAATTGGATGCTTGACTTGGCAGTGTGTTGGTACCCTTGTAGGTGAGGAGAAGATGTCTCTGTATTCTTCCACCATCCCGTCCACTTGCTGCTGCTGCAAAGAGAGGCGTTGTGTAGAGGCCACATATGTGGCGGTGACCTTCTGCTTACTATGAACAAGGATACCAAAAAAGACTAACTTCCTAGTCTATGAAATGACCTTACTTCATTGCTTGGTAGAGGTTAAAGAAATAGCAGTAGGCGACGCTACCTTAGGGATATTGTACAATTATCTACCCAAAGTAATAATAACACTAGGGGGTCTAGACTCATACACAACATGACACTTCCACAAATATGGTTTTCCTAAAAGAACATCACAAACTTCAAGGGGAGCAATATCACAGAGTACCTCATATTTGAAAGGCTTGATGTCGTAGGGTAGATGACACTGTTGGCTAACATGAAGATCTATTCCTTGGAGAAGCCAGCTGATAGTGTAGGGTTGTGGGTGCAACATCGTTGGTAGGTCCAACCACTTGAAAACCTCTACTGAAATGAGTTTCTTCTTACTACCATTGTCAACAATAAAATGAATCAGATCCCCCTTGAACCACATATGTGAGTGAAAGAGGCGTTCCCCTTCCTCTTGTTCTTCTGGTTCACTTGGAAATAATTTGGTGGTAGCGACAGTGGAACTGGGTTCAACACCGATAATCTTTTTCCCTCCATTAGGATTTGACTCAGAATTAGAATTGGCCTTTGACTCAAAATCCTTCAGCTCAGCCAAGAGGAACTTTTTCGAGAGACATTATTCGGTGTTGTGCTAAGGACTTTTATTGTACTCACACCATTTTCCCGTGTCCTTCTTCATCTTCTCATTTCCCTTCTTGTGCTGCAGCTTGGACTGGTTGTCCTAAGGTTGGCCATCTCAACCCGGTCACTTTTTGTGTGGGTTGGGGTTGCCTTTTCCCTGCTTCAGCTGTGAGGGGCTTACATATTCAAACTCTTATCATTTCTACTTAAATTTATGTTCAATCTTGACAACATATCTATAAGCCGTGCCCAATGAGGCGATGTCCAGGAACTCCATTTCAGTTTGAATGTATCTATGCAAATAACCATGGTATTTGAGCACCAGATGGCACTCAAAGTATTTGATACCCAATTTGGTGCATAGGGTATGGAAAATATTGGTGAATTTTGGTACTGTCTGGTACCTTTCTTGGCATAGGGTGGTCCATCTAGTGTACTGGTCTTCATAGATTCCAACAAGGTAGTATTGTTTAAGGATGTAAGACAGTCGAGTGATTTCTTACAGTTCAAGGAAATTGAGAATTCATGAGGAGAACTATGCAATGTATGACATGGATTTATTATAAATTGTGTATGCCATAAGAATTTGGGGACATTATCTGATTGGACGAAAATTTGAACTAAAGACAGAGCATTATGGCTTGCAACATATTTTCACATAGAATGAATTGAACGCACGACAAATACATTGGTCAAAATTACTTAGCGAATGCAACTTTGAGATTACTTACATTAAATGAACAATGAACTGAGTGGAAGATGCATTGAGTCAGAGACCACACATATTCTTGATATTACCGCTTAAGATGAATCTTCGAGAAAATATTCTAACTTTAAAAATAGACGATGATTGGTACAAGGATGTTAAGAATAATATTGGATGACATACCATGATGGTACCGAAGTATGGAGGTTATTCATTATACAATGATGGATTATTGAGATTTAATGGAATAATTTATGTACTTCCTAACAACGAATTAAGAAGTTTGATATTAATTGAATCTCATTGAGTAGTACACATGGCTTATCTGGGAGTCATGAAGATGAAGGAATACCTTAAGCCCTTATTCTTATGGAAGGGAATGAAAGTAGACATAGTTAGTTACATGGCAAGATGTCTAGAATGTCAACAAGTGAAGGCTAAACATAGACATCCAACAAGGTTACTACAACCACACTCTATTCTGGAATTGAAATGGGAGGTCATTTCGATGGAATTTATTGTTGGATTGTCATTAACGAAAATGAGGCATGATTTTGTTTTCATGGTAGTTGAGACTCTGACGAAGAGTGCACACTTTATTCCAGTATGTATGATGTATCAGGCACCAAAAATAGAAAGAGTATTTGTCAATGAGATTATGAGGTTACATGGAGTACCAAGAAGGATCATATCGGATAGGGGATCAGTGTTTACGGGATGATTTTGGACCAGTTCTAAAGAGGGTTTGGGAACACAACTAAAATTTATCACAACATATCACCCAGAGACAGATGAGAAAATAGAAAGAATGAACCAAATTTTGGAGGATATGTTGCGTATGCATGTAATGGACCAAAAAAAACATTGGGAAGAATTATTGCCACTAGTAGATTTTACATACAACAACAACTATGAAAGTATGATTAATATGGCACCATTTGAGTTTATTTATGGGTGACTGTGTCAGACGCTATTGAGTTGGAATCGACTTGAGGATAGGGTCTTAGTAGGACTAGAAGTAATTCAAGAAATGGAAGAATAGATGAAATCGATAATACAAATGATTAAAGAAGCACAAAATCAGTAGAAGAGTTATGATGATGTGCATCGCTTTGACCAAAATTAATAATTTTCAAATAGAGGTTTCTTGTGGGTAAAACCACACAAGAGTTTGATCAAGTTGGGAAAGTGTGCTAAAATATCTCCTAGGTTTGTGGGACCTTTCGAAGTTGTGGAAAAGAAAGGACCCATGGCTTATCGACTAGCCTTGCCTAATTCTTTGAGGCGTATGCATGATGTATTTCATGTATTTGTCTTGAGACATTATGATAGTGATCCTTCACATGTTATTGACATGATTTATGTCAATAATGAGGGTGGTCTCATGGTGGAGCCAATCCGCATTTGGTACGATCAAATTCGACAATTACGACGTCGAATAGTTGACCAGGTCAAGGTCCAATGGGAGAGTTATAGTCCACACTCAGCTACCTCAGAGGATTCATATGCTATGCGTCAACAATTTCCTTACTTGTTTGATAGATTAGGCATATAGATCTATGCCAGATACATTTATTTACTTGCTTTTATATAGTTTACAAACTTTGGTATGAAGTTTAAAACAAGAGGGGGTGTATGTAACATCCCTCTCTACTAAGCACACTTTTATTGACTTAGTCTTTGAGGACACTTGCGTGAAAGTGATCCGGTTATGGTACATTGTGATTACATTTCAATTTTGGATTATACATGATGATGATGATGTGTTCCGACCTTTTTTTATTTGATGTATATGTATTGGCAGATGTTATTGACGAGTTCTCCTGAGTGTTCAGGACATATGACAAGATAGGAATGTTGATGGCATCAATGGACTTCCTTGGACTTTGGATTAAGTCAAGAAGTGAATTTTATTTCGATTTAGTATTTCATTTTCGCACTTGTTAGATATGATTGATTATAGTATTATTATTCATATGGATTATTGATAGTGATTTTGTCAGTGGATGTAGGATTGATGATGCTTGCTAATCCGACTCACATAAGGAGTAGAGGGGCCATGCACATAAACTAGACATTGAGGGAGAGATGTGGTAGTGCCCCTGCCACATCTTACTAGCACTCCTTCCATGGCCAGAACTGTAGGTTAATTACTACCTATATTGAGAGGTCCAAGATGTCATGAGGGAAGACCGAGATAGTTGCTCACAAATATTTCTAAGGGGTGTGCAATAATGCATAGTCCTTATTCCTTATAATCCCTTAGTCTATTACAAGGTCGACCGAATGGAGTATTGACTCCAAAGGGTCGAAAAACTTCCAAAACCAGTCAAAGGAGTGGCACCCTTTGAGGATAGAGGTGGGTCTTGAAGGGAACGACGCATAATTAAACTTGAGTCAGTCAATCTAGGTGACCTAGAAAAAATTTAAATGATTAGACCTTGTTGGATCAAAATAATTAATTAAACAATAGATTATTAATTATAAAGCCTAACAAAAGTCTAATCCTAAGTCTAAGACTAAGTCTAAATTTAAATAAAGGACTAAATGAATTCTGACATGAGTTAAATATTCGAGATAAATCAATTTCTAGGAAAAAGTAAGTAGAATCTAAAGATTTGATAAAATGCACATGTGTGTATGAAATTAATAAAAATAGATTTTTAAATAGAAATAAACAATAACTTGAGAGAATGGGTGTACATAGAATAAAATATTGATTCAACCTACCACTAGTCTAACTAGAAGAATACTCCTAATCCAACTCTAACTAAGATCCAGTTAGGAGACACTCATTAAATGAAAATTTTGGGAACAAAGGGACAACTAAGAGTGAAAATAGGAACACAATGGGGAATGTGAGGGAATTTGTCTTTTTAAATAAAATAAAATTTGGTAATTACTTGTGCAACTTGGGGAGATTATGAAAAGTGTGTGGGTGAATAATCATAATTAATGTAAACTAAAAAGTTAATTATTTGTGCATGAGTACATGTGTCAGTGAGGAAAAATTCTATAAAACAAATGATGTAGAAGGGAAAAGGAGCTAACCATTTGAGCATTGTTATGCTGCCAATTTTTGATTTGAATGTGTTTTAATTGTGAGAGTTGTGACTCCAAGCTTGTGAAAATAGAAGAAGCTCTTCCTTGTGGGGAAATCTTGGAAGCTATTGTGTTCTATTTTTTTGTGCTTGGCCCCTTTGCGATTTGGGTGGCTACAGGGAAAGAAGAGTACCCCTAACATTGGTTGGGAGGTACCGGTGAATTCTTTGGATTGGAAAGTGAAAGCGAGGAGGACATTGTGCATCTTGGTGAAGAATCATCTCAACATCTTCAATTTACAGTGACGGTATTTAATATTAAATTCTACTAAATTTTTTATTGTATAGTGTACAATTCGATTGTTGTTATTGAAGTTGTATATTTTATCTTGAATCTAGAGTTGATGGCAAATGTTGTTCCAAAGATTATAGTTTAACAAAGTGTGTAATCATGGTGGAACTCCACACAATGTATATATTATTCCTTATAATGGAAAATGCAGAATGGAACTCCTTATAATGGAAATGCAGAATGGAACTCCACCAAAGTGTTATTGCTTATAATGGAAAATGATGAATGGATTAATCAAGATAATTTCATTAATTGAAATTACAATATTTATAACAACATTGTAATCTCATCTAGTAATTTTTAGAAATGGTCTGCTATCCATTTATCCATTAACTTAGCGTCTGAGGGATAATTTGGGATTCTGGAAGGGAAGGCGTCCCTCATATTTTTCCCTCGCCTAATTTCCCAAGATTAATCCATTTGGCAAGATATTTCTCTAAGATGAATCCTTGCAGTCATGGTTAAACTTTTGTTTTTGTTGTAGTCCCTTTAAAACCCCTTGGGCACTTAAACAAATCCTTTCTCTTCTCAAAATTTAACTGTAGGCGATAGCCCCTTTTACCTTGATTTTTTTTCATGTGACTGAGGGATGGAACCTTTAGTTTTCCAAAAAGATGCTATTTGAAGCTATGACACTCCGAAGGTTCAAAGATTTCTTCAATTCCAACACTCCCTTTCACCTGGAGTGTTACTAACCGAATTCGGTCATAATCGAGGTTGACTGGAAGATGTAGGTTCTACCTTACCTTCCACCTTCCTTCATCATTGGTTATGAATTTAATTGGACAACTGATGCGATTCCTCATCACATAAGAATTTACAGTGGAGATCTACTCCGAGACTCTGGGATTTGGAGTTTCTCCGCACCTTTCAACTTTGAGCTAATCCACCCAGATCATTGAATCACCGAAGGGACCAAATATCTAACGACCCATGATCTCCTATGATCAACAATTTATTTCCACTCTGGGCTTCGAGACTCTAGGAGTTTCCTTAGAAGGACGAACGCTCAGAGATCTAATGACCCTCATTCAATCTCTAGACCCACAGTTGTCCTTTACTCTAAGACTTCGGAGCTTCAAGGTTTCTTAGCCTTAGACAATTACTACTCAAACTTTCTGAAATACTGAAATTTCGAAGGACGAAGGCTCAGATATCTAATGATCATCGTTCGATCTCTAGATCCACAACTATACTTTACTACGGGACTTCGGAACTTTCGAGTTTCTTAGCCTTAGATAGTTACAACTCAAACTTGACGAATCATCAAACCCCTTGAATATCCAACGAATCACATTCTCCCACTGATATTCTGTGCATATTCACTCCAATACTTCGTAGCTTCAGGGCTCACTTAATACCAGCAACTCAAATATGTTGGAGCAACAAAGTTCAGAGGAGTTGAGGTTTAACTACCACACTCCTTCTCCTTACCCAACGACTGTGTGAGATTTCAACTCCTCCCGAATAGATCTTGTCCAATCAAACTTGAAAAAATAAATTCTCTTCCTTGAGATTTACCCTCGCTATCCCTCCTTGATCTTTGTCACTTAGACGACTCAATCTCTCACGCGTACAGTGTGTCTCCCTCCTGATCTTGGGACTTGGAAAAATCACCTACGCACATCTTAAGCCTACTCTATGTAAATTTTTCACTGTCTCTCTCGAGCTTCATTCTTCAGTAGTTTAAGGCCTTTGCCCACCTTGATTGGTATCTGTGCACACCTTGGATTGTTTCTCCTAAGGTTTGGGCTTTCAAGGGGCCTGTCTATGCACTTTTGGTGTTGGATCTGGGTATACTTTTCACTGTGACAACTAGAAGAGAAAATTTGGATCTTAAAACAAAATATTAACTCATTCTCATAACAAACAATCACATAGTTGTAGAATTACTTCATCACAATATCTTTTTAGTTTAGAAAGTACAAAGTAAGCTTACAGTTTCCTCTCAGTGTTTGAGAGATTTTCTCTTCTCTTCATTTCTCTTTCAAATATATATATATATATATATATATATATATTATGCTAACTCATAGTATCTACTTACTTGGTTTGTACAATGAAGGGTTGTTACAATTTTGAATAATGATTGATGCTTGTATATCCTTGAGGGAAGAGATTTTTTTTAATGGTGAGTAATAATTATATGATAGATTTAATAAAGATATGACATATTATCTATATGGTGGTTAAATACTGTTATTGTAACCTTTAAAGGAAGGAAAACTTGTCTGGTAATTGAGGAATTGAATGATTAATTTTTCATTACGATTAAGTACTTTATTGTTAATTTAATTCTGAGTCTAGATTTGAGTTTGGTTACAGGAATTAGATGCTTCCTTGTTCCGTAAAACAGTCCCCAGTCTTGAGACCTTAAATGGTCAAAATCAATCGGATGAATCCTGGACTTGAGCATTGATTATGTGCCTTGGAGGTACTAACCTTACAGGTATTTTGGATGGGAAGATATCCTGGATCGTTTTTTGTTATGATTTACTATGTTAGTACAAATGATGTTGTAGAATGAAACTTGCAATGTAGGATGTAAATGAGAAATGAATTGTAATATAGAAGTATTTTAATGTCGATTAACATTTGTTCTTTGATGTTTAAAAAACCAAATGTACCACTACTGTACTCACTTACATTTATGTCATAACATAGGGGTTGTTATAAAGTTTTAAATCTTCACCTTTCCTTTGTTCTTCCTCTTAGCCTGCACATGATCCCACCAAAGAGATGCATGACTTCTCAATCTGGCTACTACAAATTTGACTATCTTCTCTTTGTCAACTTCTTCATACTTGAATTACTTTTCCATGGCGCTCACCCAATCAACCAACTCCTAAACATTCAAACTTCCTTCATACATAGTAACCTTTTGTATGGGTCTATATGGGTATAGAACTAGCCTTTAATATTGATCTAAGCACTCTTATCGTTTCAACCTCTACAACAATATATTCTTCTTCTTGTCTATCACTGACATATCGTATGTCAACATCATGCTGCTAAGAAGTTTCCATGGATTCTAGTCATGCTTGAAGACTTCTCACCTCTTCAAGTAACTACACATTCGTGATAGGTCTTCCTTGACCTCATCTTCTTACACGGACTATGAATGCCATCTCTTAACAAAGAAAATATTCCCTTGTTCTTACAAGAACTAACTCATGCTTTGATACCACTAATGGTGTAGGTGAGAGGAACAATCTATTCTTCATACACCCATGTCTTCTCTCATATCTTAAGGACTTTGTATTCTCACTGTTAAAACTTTGTTCTACCTTTAGTTTCTTCAAATATTTCTTTGGTGTTTTTTCTCTGTTGGAATTATTTAGAATCAAATAATTTAGAATCATTCTTAAAAATAGACTTGAGTTACATACATCTAATCTCTAATCCCAATATTTACATCTACAACATTTCAACATAAGGAGTGTTTCTTATACATGGAAGTGAACACAGAGCTATCAGAAACTTGCATCGAACCTTTTTTTTCCATCACTTTGATGATCAAAACATTTTTTCTTATAACATAACTATATCCTACACACTTGGGATTTGTTAATACTGTTCTTAATATCGATTCAACTAAGGGTACACCTTGGAATATCTCACCAACAAATTATGTAATAGCATTACTTTTAGTAATTGGAAAATGTCATCCTCAGGTGCATACTAAACTTTCTTCTCCTCAAGGGTGAATACGATGAAGCATAAATGTGTCCCTATCCCATATTTTTCATTTTTCAACAATCATTTCTAGTCAAAATGTAGATTCATACATCATGAAATCAAGTTTTAATATAATCGATCAAGCAAATAGGTTCTTCTATGAAATTGTTCCAACAAATATCCTATGAAGAAATACAAAAGAAAGTATCTCAAGAAATATTTGAATACAAGGGTTTAACCCTATGGGAATACATTAAACTTAAAGGTGAAAAAACTTATTTAATAAATTTCTTGAAAGAGAAGAAAATATGAACATAATTGACAAAACAATTATTTATTAATTTCTTTGTAACTACTCCCAATCCCATCTTCTTTAGTTCTAGATTGATTCTTATACATAGCGAAGAACCAATTTGATCAAGATCCACAAAGGATGGATCAAAACTATTATTTTAAGAAATATCAAATAAAAAACTAAAATTGTTACCTATCGATTTGCTTAAAAACATTGATTACAAATTTGGTGGGAAAAAATCCCATATTTCTCAAAATAATTCTATCCTTAAGGGAACTCACTCCCTGTAGTAAATAGGTTTGACCTTCTAGAGGGAAAGTTTTGTCTTTCAACAATGCTCTTGCATCATGTTGAAATATCTTATTATAGATCTTGTTTTTGTCTTATGTACTTAATTATTTGAAGGTTAAGAGACATAGGATGGAATAATGTAATTTTGATAGTCATGTGTACAACACTAGAAGTCTGTAATGATGTCAGTTAAGGATTGTGAGTGGTATGTTGGGAACTTGTTTTTTTGAAGCAATAATTGGCTAGGAAATGTAAATTATAATTTCCTTTTAGAAATGTTGGATATAGTATCGGATATAATTGTATTGTTTTAATCTATAATTATATTTTATAAATTTTATAGTTATATTTATTATAATTTACTAGATATAATTATTTGTATCACTATACACAGTTGAAGCTAGAGCCAAATAAATGATTTCCTACAATTTGTATGGATTTAATGGTACACTTAAGCACATCATGTGTTTCCTCTTTGGAGATCAAATGTTCAAATTTGGAGGGGGGTATGGAATAATGTATATTTACACTTCGTATACTCAAATTGTTGCATCGTCCCTTGTCCCCAAAACAAGGGAATATTAGCATACATCAATTTGATGATGTTGAAGTATAGAGTGTACATATGATATTGATTGAAAATAAAATGTAAAATGCTCAACCACCTGATCCAATTGTTTCTAGTCGAATTTGGATTGATTATAATTTGAAAAATAATATATGTTTTCAATCATGACTGGCATTAAGCTAGGTAATATTTTGGATAGGGGTTGCAATTCATGCAATAAATAATTATGTTGTACATGTTATTGGTTGTGGTTTCATGAAGCATGGTCAATATATCCATGCATATTACAAAAATGAATTCAACATGAAAATCTTAATTAACATGATAAAACATGCTAAAATGATTATATTATTAAAGATAAAATCATATAAGTAATAAATACTACTAATTTATATCCACATAGTCATTGATTAGTAGTATTTTTTTATCTCTAAAATATATTAGTATTTTATGTTAGTCATTTATAGCAATGTCACTTAAGATATATCAATATTTTCTAGTATTTAACTTATAACAAATATCATGTTTTCCTTTTTTGTCACATGGTGAAAAATTGACCAATTTGTACTATAAGAAAGTTGAAGGCTTCATAAATGTGTAATTTATGTCCACTATAATTCAACTTTTGTTTCAAGGGACAATTCTTCATATAATGTTCCTTGGAAAAAATCCAACATGAAATTGACTTCTTCTCTTTCACCGTGTCCGTTTCCTTGGCATTATCCTCACTAGCCTTAGACATATTTGTCCTTACTCTTCCCCTTCCCTTTCTCTTTATTTTCACCTTGGGCATCCTGACTGTTCCTAGGACCTATCTTGGGTTTAGCCCTAAAGTCCAATAGTTTGTCCATTGCAGTGATGGTTGTTGCAAGAGTATGCACATTATAGCATCACAAATCACTATGCGCCCATGGATATAGAGAATTCATGAAGTGGAAAATGGTGTCTTCTTCCAACATATATTTGATCTCCAACATGATCCCTATGAACTCCTTGATGTAGGATTGGATATTACCAGCGTGATTAAGAGACAACAACTGATTTCTTATGATCCATGCTTGGTCACCTAGACCAAACTATGCCTTCAAGGTTGTCTTCATCTCCGCCCATTTTTCAATATTCTCAACGGTTCTCGTAGATGCAAAGTTTGTCCACCATAGCTTAGCAATCCCTGTCAAGAAAATCATTGCAACATTCACCTTAGCTTCATCCAAAATTCCATTCAACTACTCCCAATACTGCTCAATGTATCAATATAAGTTGCCATGCAACTTAGCATTGTGAGTACCATTATATGGCTCAGGTTACTTTATATTAATCCTCATTAGAATGACAACATATCTCTTTCCATTGGCCAAATATCATTTCAACAATGTGATGGTGTCATCTTGGTCCTTCAACTTCTGTGTGACTGAGGAAAGTGCATCCTCTGCTTCCTTGAGTATATCCTGAACATCCTTGGTCAACGTCTCAGTGATCAAGTTCATGGTTTCCTAGAACTCTCATATGGGTTCATTAAAACCATGCTTCATATTTTCTACCACAGTCTCCATCTTCTAAACCTTCTCACCATGTTGATACATTTTGTTTTTCTTCTTCTCAACAATCCTCTCTAAGATAACAAGTCGATCCTTCATTCTTCCTATATTGGGATTCTTTGTCACTTCCATTTGCATGCGACCCAACCATGGATGGACCCCCAAGTATATTCACTCTACTTGCAAGAGGTTCATCCAAGGCACCTAATAATTCTATTGAAGACTTATTCAAAACTCTTCGATCAACTCTATGATGATTTATGCGACAAATTCTATGATCAGGTATGCACCAAATCTTGTGTTTGTCCATCTTGTTCAAGTGCTTGGTTCACCATAAAAAAATTGTGTCTGGTCTACTCAAGGGGTATGAATAGGTCTATAAAGAAGTCATGTCTTCTTTTTTAAGTCAACACTTCACTTCTGTCTCAAACCAAACCAACCAATTCTATGCTCAAATTGAATCTGCAAAAGGTCAGTTTTCCTCAGCGAACCATTCACCAAGTCTACACCCAAATTGTCTTAGTGCTGCTCCCTGTCACCACTTTCACCACTAGAGTAGTAGAGAATTATTCAATCTCTGATACCACATGTCACGAAGGTAAAAATGTGTTGAAGAGCACCAAACTATTCACCAAACAAGATTTGATAGAACCAATCATGACCCCACAAGATTCCTTCCCAGATCTTGCGATCATGCACCTCCTGAGGGAGTGTGTAACCATGACGGTTCTTACTTGTCTTCTTGGAAAAACCAAGAATACTTCATCTAGACTACACCTCTTCACCTATATCATACCCATACTATGTTCTAGGCTACGAGAGAGTGACACTCCAACTTTGTGAAACTCACTTGTATACTTAGACAATCTTGTTAATAGCTTAACACTTAGTCATATAAGCATACATCCATGAACATGAAAAACTAATATAACTCTTGCAAAACAAACAAGAGACACACACATAAATAGTGTGGGAGGCACAAGATATGCCTAACAATTGGCTAAGTATTATTATTATGAAACAATTACAATATGAGCATTGTCGGCTTTGTCTACAACTTAGGTAGAGTCGCACGACTCACCTTACCTCACCAAAACACTCATACACAGATTCATCCAACCAAGGATATCTTTCGCAACCACTTTCACAACCCATGCATTGTGCCCCATACATGCACCCTACTGCAAACTTACCATCCCTTCTCTTTCAAAAACTTCACCAAGCTAACATAGACTTTGGCTCTACCTCATAGCACGCCTCACACAGATCTACGTTTAGACTGCCCCCAACTCTCCTTGTGCATCCCACTCTTGGCTACTTGTCTTCCATGTCTTCACAACTCTGCATTATTTTTTTCCTTATGTTATAACCTTGCCTAAGTTGCTTGAATTTGTCTCTTTGCATTTTTTCTCATTCTCCTCCTTGGTTGTGCGCCCTTGTCCTCTTATATGGACTCCAGATATCACCTTCACAAATTTTCTTGTCCTTTAGGTGTGTCAAACCCCTTCATTAACCATCGCACCCAAATGAACTGATGTGGCCCTTCACAGACTGATGCACCCATGAACCCTTGTTCTCATCAACCCTTCTTGTCCCTTGGGATCGATGCACCCCAACCTCTTTGGTGCACCTTTTCCTTGTGTGCTTCTTTAAATCAACAATGTGACTCTTTGTGGGTGTTCCAATGGGGTCATCAAACATCTCCATTGTACCATGTTTCCAAGGGTAGGTGGGTCAATACCTTGGGTGTGTGCCCAAGTTTCCCCATCCTTTCTCAAATGCAACCCCAAGTCCCCATAAACCATTGCAAGGCAAGTAAGGTGTGTGCCCCCTTGGTGCCGCATGCCACCATAGTGCGCACAAGAATCTCCTTCCCACGCCCACATGTATTCATTCACCCAACCGATTTCATTCCCGTTGTATTCTCTTTCCCAACTCGTCTCCAAGTCTACCGAAGGAGCACGCCCGCTCAATTGGTGTCATGGGAGACCTTACATGTAGAGAATTAACATGTATTCAAGTGAAAATCTAGAAACAACAACCTTAGAGAGTGTTACTTCCCGATTTTTTTGTAAAGATAATATAATAACAAAGTACATTGTGAAGGAAAATATGATTCTTTAGATTCACATAAAATAGAAGTTGAAAAAATATTTGAGTTACACAATTCCTAATTAATAGATATTGCAAATAGGAAAGGCTTCATAGATCAATCAAAAGGTGTCACAATTCCTAGCATTGTAATTATGGAATATTAAGGCACCCAAAAGGGACTCTATAAGGAAAGGCCTATCTACAAACCCCTAGCCCTACAAATAAAAATTATGAATAAAAAATCAATAAATAACTTGCAAAGAAAATTGGGGTAATCTA
>JZKD02S2413848.1:343991-366266 GCA_000966675.3 Picea glauca
AAAAAAAAAAAACCAAAATAAAATCAAAACTTTGCAAAAATTCAAAAATGCGTATTCAGACTTTATACCTCCGAATTCTGACTGTAATGGCCGTATCTTGGGCAAATGGAAACCTTTTCGAGTGAAACGAAAAGTGTTACTAAATGAAAAGAGTGCTTCGGACGCAATGAAATAGTCCTTTCAGCCCAGAAACGTACATAAATGCTAGAAAATGGAGATGAGGCAACTCGGCTTCATGATCTCGATCTACAATAGGAGCGGGTCTTCAAACATGCTCTGATACCATGTTCGACAACACAGGTATTCCAAAAGAGGACGAACACCTTTAGTAACCACTCACATAACTAGATCAAAGATCAAAACACCGATGTTTTCACGTGGTAAAATCCCTACGGAGAAACATCCACGGCCCCAACCAACGCGGCCACTTGGAGCAGTTTATTAATGCAAAGAAAAAGATTACAGAGAGATTTTACAAGAGAGTTTCTCACAATCGATCATCGGCAATTGACCCTCCATGCTCTTTAAATAGATATCATGGACCAATCGGGTGTTAAGCCACGGATCAATGGACGTTAAGATCGAGGAGAGTATGATCCGTCAGATCACTCTATGTTGGGAACATATCGTGACCGTCGGATTTCCTAACTACAAATGCATACTAAAGAAACACACTTTTACCTAACGACATATTAGACCAAGTAGCTCTTAACTAACTCCTAAGTGTCTAAATATCCTAACACCAACCACTAGCACAGTCCATCATTTGTTTTGAAAGTCATCTTCCATCCATCTCCCCCTGTTATCCTAATCTGGTGATACCCACTCTTTAAGTTTATTTTTTTTAAATATTTGGCACCACTCAAACAATCGAGTAAATCATCTATGCATGGTAAATGGAATCTATACCCAATCATGATCTTGTTTATTTCTTTGGAATCAATGCACATTCTCCATCCTCCATATTTCTTTTGGCTCAACATTATAGGTACTATTAGCACGTGGGAGTCACACTCTGACTGGTAAGAGTGTAATCCCAGTACCCATCAAAGTATAAAATACAAATTTATAAAAGAGATAACAAATGGATGAAGTACTCTTAAGGTAATGTCGTTCATAGTTTACTCCATGAAATACATACAAGCAAATGGGGTTTTGAATAACTTTATTCAAGGCTTTAGAAAGAAACGAAAAAATACTTCTATTATCCAAAAGATCCCAAGTCTTAGTACATTCAACCAGAAATATATTATTGTTGCATAAACAATCTAAAAGTATAAGCCTCTACACATCCATTGGAACCTGAAAAATTAAATCAATATAAAAGGGTGGATCAAAAAGGAAGAAAAAACAAGAAAGGGAGGGCAGCAAACTACATATCAATAGGCTACACCATCGGGCAATGAAGTCACACAAACATCCTGAATTTAGAAGGAAGTTGAAGAGCATATCGGAAAAATGGATTATAAGGGAAAATGGAAGAAAAGATAAGTTAGCATAAAGTAGATCATCCATTGAACAAACATCCTCTCTGCAAAACAAACGAGAAAGCTACTTGAATAAATACAATGAGTTATAGTCAATCACAACAAACCCTTTGCTGCTCAGGAATCTATAAATCAAATACATCCATTGATCCTCAAAAGCTACAATTCATTCAAGTAAGAGACAAATCCAGATGAACAACAAAGAGAACACAATATGATATAACTAATCTCATGAATCTTCAATGACACAAATGTTGGTTACAAACAGGCCCTCAAGCTTACAAATCAACAATTATAACTGCTCCTCAAGATTTCTCATCTCTTGGATCATGAATCCAACCCTTTCCTTCTCAAAATCCCTTTCATTTATAATCATTTATCTCTATCTACCCTAAGGAGGTTGAAACCAAGGAGATACATAGGATCCTCCTTCATTTAGGATTCTTGTTACAAAAGACTCCAACAAAAGCCTAACAAATTCATATTTTTGGGGCATTTTCTCTACGATGATAAATGCCTTTGAAAACAGGTCATCTTGATTGATCTGGAGATGGAAAACATGTCCCTCATTTCCAAAAAACTCCTAGGAGACCATTCAAACCTTCCTTGATAGGTGGAAGCCTCCAAACAAGGCGAACATCCAACAACTATGCAAAACAAAAAGTTTGTAGCGCACTAGTGTTTTAATTATATCTCTCGAATTACAAACTGGGTCAAGCTGAAATTTGGACAGAAAATCAATGACATAATCATTATCCTCCACAAAACATTTCAGAAAAAACCACATCACGGTTTTAGATTTATGATCAAATATGTAAAAGAAATTGTTGCAGGAAATGAGTTCGCAAGAAAGTTCACATCGCCTGTCACTGGTGCACAGCGCCAGTTTGTAACGCCAAAAGGAAAAAACATCCAAAATCACTTTATCAAGCTTCAAACGGGATGGAAACCCTCATGGAGTACCCGATGGTCCAAAGGCTATTGTGGATGTTGATAAGTCCGAACGTGACTGCCTGCAACCTGTCCAAGCTACAATGCTCCTACTTAACTAGTTTGCAGCGCCAACTCAAATATAGCTTGCACACTTCGAAGAGGTTGTTAGTTGATGGTATGGCATAATCCTTGGAGAAATTGTTAAATGCAGGCTCTAAAAAACATAAATCCTCCTTTACACGATCAATATTATGTGTTAACACGTACAACACATGGACTTAAACTCTCCTTGATCAGCTCCTTTTTCAATAGCTCTTGCACTTGATTTACGATTTCCTCATTTTCTCTTGGGTTCATTCTATAAGTCACTTTATTTGGAAAACTTTCTCCAGGAATAATATCTATGTGATGACTTATACTTCTTACTAGTGGTAACTCATTAGGTAAGTCATCTGCAACTATATCAACAAATTCATCTAACATCTTCTTAATTTCTACATGCATATTCATTATATTTGTTCTTGTAAGAACTTCTTTTGGCTTGCCAATCAAAGAAAAGCTTTCCTCTTCTTCTTTAATTTGTTGTGGAAATTATTCTCCACTAACCATCAACACTTTATGATTGTCCTATTCTATCATTCCTTCTTCCTTCATTACTCTGAACATATTCTTCTTCCCATATTTCACAAAGGTGTAAGGATTGCTCCTTCCTTCATGCATTTTCTTTTTGTCATACAGCTAGGGTATGCCAAAAAAAAATTGAAACACATCCATGGGCATGATGTCACATAATATCTTGTCTTTGTAGATACCAATCTACAATTCTACTTCACATTGTTCATTGACCAAAATCTAATGTTCTTTTTGCATCCAAGAAACCTTATATGTAGTAGGGCATATATTCTTTTTCAAACTCAAATTTTCAACGACCTATGTGGATACTAAATTGTTAGTGCTACCACTATTAATTACAACCTTACAACACTTTCCTTTTACCTTACGTACAATCCTAAATAAAAAATTTCTCTGTGATGGTTCTTTGATATCTTGAGTTGGCTTCAACAAGACTCTCCTCATCAATAAATCCTCTTGGATCTCTAGTGCATTCTCACATGTGGGTATCTCCATATTTTCTTCCTCGGCTTGAGCTATATGTGCACCCCTTTTCCTTGGGGCATCATTCTTCGGACACTCAAATTATCTATGTCCAAGTTTACCACACTTAAAACATCTTAAGGCATATTATCTACCTCTACTTCTACCTCTACCTCTCGGGTGAGGTCTTCCTCCTCAATAATTGCTTCCTCTAAAGGATTTTCTTTATCGATTTGAGCTGCTAGTCTCCTCTTCTGAGCTGAACACTTTCCTTTCTATCATGTTTCCCTTGACCTTTGACTGTAATTCGAATCCTTCCTTTCTAACTTTGTCTTCTGGCAAGCTTTGCTTTGGCCTTTAGATAAAATAGGTATGCATCTTTCATTTTCTTTGGACATAACAAAATTATCTCATCTCGAATATCAAGACTTAATCTATTGATATACATGACAAATTTTTCAGGGGTATCTTTAACATAGCCTTCTCTAATATTTACTTTATAAAATTCTTCAATATACTCTCTAACATACATTAATATTTGTTTTAAATTCTACATTTTCTTTAATAAAGAAAGATGATAGTCATTGGGTAAAAAATTACCTTTTAGCTTGGCGAACATCCTGTTCCAGTTTGCAATCTTCACCTTTTCTTTTTTCTTCCTCTTATCCTGCACACCATCCCAACAAAGAGATGCATGAGATCTCAATCTGGCTACTGCAAATTTGACTCTCTTCTCTTTGTCAACTTCTTCATAGTCGAAGTACTTTTCCATGGCGCTCACCCAATCAACCAACTCCTCAACATTCAAACTTCATTCATACATTGGAACCTTTGTTATGGGTCTAGATGGGTATAGAACTAGCCCTTAATATTGATCTAAGCACTCTTATCTATGCAACCTCTTCAAAAATATCTTCTTCTTCTTTTGGTTCTTCTTCTCTATCACTAACATATCCTATGTCAACATCACGTTTCTAAGGAATTTTTGTGGCTTCTAGTCATTCTTGAAGACTTCTCACCTCTTCAAGTAAATCTACATTCGTGATAGGTCTTCCTCGAACTCCGCTTCTTCCACTGACTATGAATTCCATCTCTTAACAAAGAAAATATTCCCTTACTCTTACAAGAACTAACTCATGCTTTGATACACTAATGGTGCAGGTGAGAGGAACACTCTATGCTTCATACTTCTCTATCTTCTCTTAGATCTTAAGGACTTTGTATTCTCACTATTAAAACTTTTTTCTACCTTCAGTTTCTTCAAACATTGCTTTGGTGTTTTTTCTCTGTTGGAATTCTTTAGAATCATTCTTAAAACTAGACTTGAGTTACATACATGCAATCTCTAATCCCAATATTTACATCTACAACATTTCAACATAAGCAATGTTTCTTATACCTAGAAGTGAACAAAGCGCTATCAGAAACAATTCTCTTCTTACATCTAACTTTTTTTTTTTCAGCACCTTGATGATCAAAACATTTTTTCTTATAACATAACTATATCCTACACACACTTGGGATTGGTTGATACTTGTCTTAATATCGATTCAACTAAGGGTACACCTTTGAATAGCTCACCAAAAAATTATGTAATAGAATTACTTCTAGTAACTGGAAAACGCCATCCACAGGTGCATACTAAACTTTATTCTCCTCCAGAGTGAATACGATTAAGCTCAAATATGTACCTATCCCATATTTTTCATTGTTCAACCATCATTGCTAGTCAAAATGTAGATTCGTACATCATGAAATCAAGTTTTAATATAATTGATCAAGAAATAGGTTCTTCTATGAAATTATGCCAACAAATAACCTATGCAGAAATACAAAACATAGTATCTCAAGAAATATTTGAATACAAGGGTTTAACCCTATGGGCATACATTAAACTTAAAGGTGAAAAAAATTATTTACTAAATTTCTTGAAAGAGAAGAAAATATGAACATTTTTGACAAAACAATTATTTATTAATTCCTTTGTAAGTACTCCCAGTCCCATCTTCTTTAGTTCTAGATCGATTCTTATACATAGTGAAGAACCGATTTGTTCAAGATTCACAAATGATGGATCAAATCTATTATTTTAATAAAGATCGGATAAAAAAATAAAATTGTTACCTATAGATCTTCTTAAAAACACCGATTACATATTTGGTGGGAAAAATCCCTTATTTCTCAAAATAATTCTATCCTTAAGGAACCCACTCCCTTTAGTAAATAGGTTTGACCTTCTAGAGGGAAAGTTTTGGCTTTCAATAATGCTCTGGCATCATGTTGAAAAAGATCTTGTTATAGATTTTTGTTTTGTCTTATGTCTTTAATTCTGTGAAGTTTAAGAGACATAGGATGGAATAATGTAATTTTGATACTCATGTTTCCAATACTAGAAGTTTGTTATGATGTGAGTTAAGGATTGTGAAGGGTGTGTTGGGAACTTGTTTTTTGAAGCAATAATTGGCCAGGTAATGCAAATTCTAATTTCCTTTTAGAAATGTTGGATATTAAAATGTTAGATATAATATCGGATATAATTGTATTGTTTTAATTTATAATCATATTTTATAAATTTTATAATTATATTTATTATAATTTACTAGATATAATTATTTGTATAATTATACACAATTGAAGCTAGAGAAAAATAAATGGTGTCTTACAATTTGTATGGATTTAATGGTACACTTAAGCACATCATCTATTTCCTCCTTGGACATCAAATGTTCAAATTTGGAGGGGGTAGGGCATAATGTATATTTACACTTCATATACTCAAATTGTTGCATTGTCCTTTGTCCAAAAAACAAGGGAATATTGGCATACATCAATTTGATGATGTTGAAGTATAGAGTGTACGTATGATATTGATTGAAAATAAAATGTAAAATGCTCAACTACATGATCCAACTGTTTCTAGTCGAATTTGAATTGATTATAATTTGAAACATAATATATGTTTTCAATCATGATTGACATTAAGATAGGTAATATTTTGGCTAGGGGTTGCAATTCATGCAATAAATAATTATTTTGTACATTGTATTGGGTGTGGTTCATGAAGCATGGTCAATATATCCATACATATTACAAAAATGAATTCAACATGAAAATCCTAATTAACATGATAAAACATGCTAAAATGATTATATTATTAAAACTAAAATCATATAAGTAATGAATACTACCAATTTATATCCACATAGTCATTGATTACTAATATTTGTTTATCTCTAAAATATATTAGTATTTTATGCTAGTAATTTATAGCAATGTCGCTTAAAATACATCAATATTTGCTAGTATTTAGCTTATAACAAATGTCATGATTGCCTTTTTTTTGTCACATGGTGAAAAATTTACCAATATGTACTACAAGTAAGTTGAAGGCTTCATAAATGTGTAATGTATGTCCACTATAATTGAATATGTAAATGAAACGAATAGTGTAGTTTGTAGGACCAAGTTACCTCGAAACATGAAACAATCAATAATTTCCATGTTGTTAAATAATATCCAATTCTATAAATATAAATATAAATGGTGAACATTTTTCCCTTTAAATATTTATACAACTAAATAATATATACTTCCTATCAATATGGCTCTAAACAAAACCTTGAAAACACCCTCATATAATATTTATAGAACTAAACAAAGTATACTTACTATAATAAAAATTCTAAAAAAAACCTTGAAAGCACCCTATTCATATAAACACTAATTTAAAAGTGTCTCAAATACACTAGCATAATTACCAATAACATTAATTCCATTTTTTAACATTCCTGTAATGACCCCAGTAATTATGACTACATGTGACGCAAAGCAAGTGAATTTTTTTTTTTAAGAAGGAAAGTAACAACGA
This sequence comes from Picea glauca, assembly GCA_000966675.3. NCBI lineage: Eukaryota > Viridiplantae > Streptophyta > Pinopsida > Pinales > Pinaceae > Picea > Picea glauca. Next base: position 351,375 of record JZKD02S2413848.1, read on the forward strand.
CAACAATTAATCAACACAACTTGATGACAAACACAACTTACGCAATTTAGGAAATAGATAACAACGAATAATATGCCCACATCGAGAAGCACAAGACTCTGGCCAGGTTATCATCTTCGTCTATCAATCAGGTGTGCAATGATCCCCTCATTAGGAATTGTTGGAGGTAGGCCAAAGGATGAGGCGGAAAAGAAAGGCGTTTTTGGGAAAGAAAGCATGCACAAGGAAAGTGACAACTGGAAGGAAACACAACATGTGTGCATGCAAGGAAAGCAACAACTGGAAGGAAGAACAACAAACACACATGGGAGGAATACCTAATGACAATATGGTTAGGGTTTTGGGTAATGCATTACAATGGCTGAAGAACCATAGACGTATAAATATAGATACTTAGATATCATAGATGGTTTGACTATCGGGGTTTTTGTTATTATTGTTCAGAGGTTACGAAGATAAGTTGATATTGTAGTGAACCGCTATGGAATATTTTGTTGTATGATCTATTTTTTATGTTGTTGAGATAGAGGAGAGGAAGGAGGGTAGATCTTGAGGGTTAGATCGCATGTGGAGGAGACTTGTGCGATCTAGTCTGCCTCATATAGATCTTACCCAACTGTGGAGGATTGTAAAGCGCACGACGTTGTAGATGCAGAAATACCATAATAAAAGATCCAAGAGCCAAATCTTTGTGGACGTAGCCCAGGAGGGGATGAACCATGGTAACATCTGTGTTGTGTGATGAATATATGTTTATCTTTATCATCTTTTCAATAGCTATTGTTATTCTTAATTAATGAGTTGTTATATTTCCTAAGCATTCAAAAATAATAGTATATTGCAGTTATAGTTATAATAATGGTGCAATATTCAACTCCATTATCTCACACTCAATCCTAGGATGTAAACTTGAGATTCTTATAACCACCCATTAAAGTTACCTCAGGTGAGACTGCGCAACACACTCTGTGTGTTATGCTTCCTTCTGGTTTACTAGGAGGGCTGATAGTTTTAGAGGATTTGTTGGAAACTCGACAGACATGAACCATGGGTCAATAAACTCAGACAATATAGAATAATAGTAACCAACAAATGGTTCCATTGTCATTGGTAGGAATAGGAGAGGGTTGAGTAGATGAGATATTTTGACAAAGAAAAGAGCAACGAAAAGAAGAAAGAAATGAGGCAATAGAAGGGGATGTTGAGACCCTGGAATCCCACAAAAGAAGATATCGAAAGCTGGTTGAGAAAAAAAGAGCTAGATTTTGCACAGAAAGACAATAGAAACCCTAGAGTAACACCCCGCAAATATATGGAAAGATACGTGTTTACTGATTTGCACGAAGTCTTTTTCTGTGATTTTCCACATTTATTGCAGGAGTGGATACTAAGGTTAAAGGATAACCATGCAACGAATTAGATTCGACAGCTAGAGTGGAACCCAGTACAGATTGAGCAACTTCAGTAAGTGAACAACAAATTCACCCACGCACTAGACTTTTGGCTTGATAGTATTGTGGTAGGTTTTATAACAGAATTTGCAGTAGACACAGTGAATTCATACAGCGCAGTGGAGAAAGAGTTTCTATGGGGACCTCGAGGAAGGTACATTTGATTGCTCTGTAATTTAATTAAGGTATTGATATATAACAAATGTGTAATGACAATGGAATTAGACAACTAAACTTCCCTGTGTGCATGGGGGAAGGGGGGAAAGCACTGACAGAGAGAGGATAAATGGAAGGAGGAAAGGATAAGGGAAAGAAGGAGGAACCCTTGGACCCAATCATGATGGATGAAGACCAGATCAAGTTGATCATGGCGACAGCTAGAAAGTCGCATAGCGGAGTATCCTACCAATACAAGGTGAATACCAAGAAGAGAGTCGTAGCCACGATGGAAAGCTTGGCGAGCGACGAGGAAGAGGTAGAGGATCTATGGGTTGTGGATCAGATTGAGGAAATCATGTGTGCAACATATGAGAGGAAGACAAGAGGTCCAAGAACGGGGAGAGAAGGAAACAATCCTATCCATATTAATTTCAGTGTGGAACCCATAAACCCATGTGCAACTAATACACCAAAGAGAACACCACCATTTAGACAACCGAAGTTTAGAAGAAGTCAGATAGCAGGAAGTACATCTACACAAGGAACGACAACTAGAGGAGATAGTTCAGGTAGCACTAGTCAAGTATCTACACCGCATGGAGGTAGTAGTTCAACATTCAAAATTGCAGGACATGATCCCACCATCAGGTTACCTGGATTTCGAGGAGAAGCAGTTGAAGATCCTGAGAAACATTTGTTCATTTGTGTAAAGATCTGGGAAGAAAAATAGATCACTGATGAAGATACCAAACTTGCGCAGCTAGCTATTACGCTAAGAGACGACACACTAGACTGGTACATGAGTTTAGATGCAAACAGTGCCCCTGGGACAACAAGGACACTGGTAGACATTAAGAATTTATTGATAAATAAGTTCTAGAATCTGAGCTCAGAGGATCAATACATGAATGAGATGATCGAAATAAGATCAAAGCCAAGAGAGTCTGTATGGGAGATTGATAAGAGATTCAAGCAACTAAACCGAAAGTTAAAATATCTCATGACCGAGATGCAACATCGACACATGTTTGTCAAATCATTGCTCCCACACTTAAAATACCCTTTGCGACAACAAAAGTTCCAAACGCAGGCAAAGGCTTTGCAAGAATCCCTACAACTAGAAGAGAACCAATACCAACAAATAGACCCAACTATCGAAGAGTTGAAGGAGAATTTAAAGAAATTAACGTTTCAGATGAACCAGAATAAGAACAAGGACAAACAAGAAGATGTTTAGTGTACTACATGGAGGATGAAAGGACACCATAGGAATGAATGCCCAAAATTCGCATAATACATGGTAGCATGAATGCCAAATCCACTACCAACAATAGGACTATGGTGTGAAATCTGCAAGAAACTGAGTCACGACCCTTATTAGTGCACGATGATTGAGAAATACCAGATAGTCCCAAAGAGCACATATTGCACCTTTTGCAAGTCAGTGGGCCATGATGAAAAAGATTGTAGAATTATGGAGTTGATGTGAGAAAGGACATCATAAGAGTATACAGTGCAGGCATAAATGATGACTGGGCATGATGCACCATAGTTTAATCAAGTTCCAACTCCATACAACACTGCACAACAACAGTATAATACTGCGCAACAACCATATAATAACACACATCCGAAGTACAACACGACACAACCTCATTACAATATCATGTAGTATGATCAGGTGCATCAGTATAATGTGCCAAGAGGAGATCGAGCAGGCTACAGAGGTGGAGGGAAAGGTCAAGGAGATTTTGAATGAGGTAGAGGACCATTGGTATGTCACAATTGTTAGCAACCGATACATTATGAAAGAGAATTCCCACTTCCACCAGCAACTTGTATGTATTGTCACGCATCGGACCATGCTACAGAGGAATGTATGACACTACTAGTAAATATCTAGGAAAAGAGGAACCGGAACAACAAGAATGTTCAGTGGATTTTCGTTGAAGCAAGGGATGAAGGATGGAACATCAATATAGTTACTCATGGAGGAGCTAAAACAAGTGACACCGTTGTTCGACAAGAAACAACACAAAACTAGTGGGTAAAGAAGAACACCGAACCAAGGAGACAGTTCGACGCGCAGAATGAGAAAGAAATATTTACAAAATCCAGACAAGAATTTCAGAAGGAAGACATAGTGTCAACTTCAACTGAGCAAAAAAATAAGGAAGCACCAGAGTACGAATCTATGCCTCCATTATTGGATCATACCAACGAAATGCAACCCAAGGGATAGGTAATTACAATAAAAGGATTCTTGAAATCATGTGTAAAAGTATTAAATGATCCATCGTCTGTGAAAATATTGCAAAACATACTAGAAAAATGTAGCATCGAGACAGAAGAAAATCTAGAACCAAAAACTGTCAATCACCTACATACAAGGAGAAGAACCAATAGGGATTTTCGACTGAATGCCAACATCGAAGATTTCAACATGGGCGATATAATATTGGATCTAGGATCTGAAGTTAATGTATTACCAAAGAAGATGTGGCAATGCATGGGAGAGCCCACATTAGGATATTCACCTGTTCAATTGAAAATTGCAAACCAACATAGAGTCCTACCAATCGAAAGACTGAAAGAAGTAACAGTAGAACTAGATGGAGTGCACACTAAAGAAGATTTTGAAATCATTGAAATAGTGGACGACACCACACCTTATCTAGCATTTCTTGGTATGGATTGGGCATTTGATAACCAGACCATAATCAACCTGAAGACTAGGAAAATGACATTTGAGTCCGGTGAATACAGAGTCATCACGCCCTTAGACCCATCAGAAGAGGAGAGGTTTTTAGAACCTACTTGCCTAGACTTAGAGGAAACTGGCCAATTGTACAGAAAAACTATGCATGATGAGGATTATGTAAACCCAACTGCAGATAGGATATTTAGTTGGCAGAGCATTACTTCATGTGAAACAGATTCAAACACCAGTTTAGAGAACTAGCAACAAAGGCTACATGAAGTTTCCACGAGAAGATGTGCATGAAGAGACCGCGCAGTAAGACGGGTAGGCACAGAAATTAGGGAACCACATAGTTTCCACATGATAAATTATTTGGAAACATTCTTGACGCAGTACAAAGATGAAGTGTTAGAGAACCAGATACTGTTAGCACTTGCTTTAGAATTCAAGGCCACACCCGCTATATGGTGGGGCACACACAAAGAGACAATCACATATTGGTACCAACGTAAGAAGTTACTATGAATAAGGTTCGGCATAGAACAGAAAAACAACAAGCAATAGAGGTATGAGGGACAAGGGGCACCAAAATAACACTTGGAGAAGTGTAGAACGCTGTGGAAATTGACACCCCCAGAGGAATGGTCTCATCACTTCATACACACCCTAGAGGGAATATCAACGAATTAGTATACAGACTAGAAATTGTGCAAAGGAGCTACGACTTGGATGGCATTGCAACAGAATTTTATAGTCACTTTCTCATTCGAGCATGAGAACCCCAACATAGATGTTGCACTTAAATGGATAAGAGGAGTGATATTCATCAAAGAACTAGAAGAAGAATTTATCATATAAGAACAACAACGAAATAAACAGACAATCAAGGCATTATTGTAATGTTACCATTGACAAGAGGAAGCATCGGATGAAGACGATCTGCACAATATTCAGATTGAAGAAGTGGAAGGAGAAAGAGAGGTGGGAGGACCACCCATAGAATCATAAGTAATTTCTACGCCAATCGAATTAAATAAAGTCAACATTGGGATAGTCGAGAATCCTAATATGGCCGTCATTGGAGTCTACTGGGATGAGAAAATAGTGGAAAACATTATAGAGTTGTTGCGTGAATACAATGACCTATTCCCCGCAACATTTATAGATATGAAGGGTATAGTCGGAGAGCTAGAAGAAATGAAGATACCACTCAGACCTGAAGCGATATCGATCAGAGAATGAACATATAGATTAAACCCAATATATAAGTAGAAAGTCAAAGCTGAGATTGATAGGATGCTCGAAGCAAGCATCATAGAACCAGCTGAAGAATCAGAATGGATAAGACTGATTGTAGTTCAGGACAAGAAAAAAGGAGGGATCAGGATATGCATCGACTTGAGGAAGTTGAACGATGCATGCCTACATGACCCATTCCCTACATTGTTCATGGACAAAGTGTTAGAAAATGTAGGTGGACATGGAGCTTACTCATTCACTGATGGATTCTCACGATACCATCAGATCAAGATGGAACAAGAAGACAGATAAAAGACCACATTGGTGACATAATGGGGATCCTACCAATACACAATCATGTCATTTGGACTGAAGAATGCACCAGCAAGTTTTTCCATAGTATTCATTGTTGCGTTTAAGGAATTCATCCATTAGTTCCTAGAAGTATACCTAGAAGATTGGACAGTTTACAGTTTGTTGAAAGACCATGTAGAAGTTTTACGGATAATGTTAGAAAGATGAAGACAATTCCATATATCACTGAACATAAACAAATGCATATCTGGAACACCGTTTGGGATACTATTTTGCCATATAGTATGTAAACAAGGTTTATTAGTCGATCCTGCAAAGATTTCAGTAATTGTTAACTTACAACCACCAAAAACAGTTTGTCATCTAAGAGATATGTTGGGACATACAAGATACTACAAGAAATTTATCAAAGGATATGTGCAGATTATTGCACCAATGGAAAAGTTGTTAAGAGAGGACACAAAGTTCCAGTGGAATGATGAGTGTCAACACGGTCTGGACACCCTGAAGGAAAAGATGGTTATCGCACCAATATTAGTATTTCCAGACTGGGAGAAGACATTCCACGTGCATGTAGAATCATCAACCATAGCACTTGAAGCTATCTTAGTGCAGCCAGGAGTGGGAGACTTGGATTACCCGATATCATTTGTGAGCAGAAAGATATCCGACTCAGAACAAAACTATAAAATGACAAAAAGAGAAGGCCTAGCTATGGTCTATGCACTGAAAAAGTTTAGACACTACTTATTGGGGAAACACTTTAATATGTTCACAGACCACTCAACCTTGAAATATTTAGTCAACAAGCCCATGTTGGGGGGGATTTTCTATTGATGGTTACTCTTATTTCAAGAATTTGACTTTGAAGTAATAGTCAAGCCATGAAAATTAAATACAGGACATGACCACTTATCAAGGGTCACAAATGGAGAATAACCCATGAATTTAGAGTACAACTTTCGATTTGAACAGTTATTTTTAGTACAGATCGTCGATGAACATTTCGTAGATAGCATTCAGTACTTGAGCACGGGTACTGGACCACAAGAATATAGCACTGCGCAGAAGAAAAACCTAGTAGTCTACGCTGTCAACTATCAACTAATTATAGGACACCTATACAAAATGGGCACAAATAACATCTTGTAAAGATATGTGTTAGAACAAGAAATACCAAGAGTTTTAGCAAAAGCCCACGAAGGAATGGTAGGAGGGCATTATGCAGGTAAAGTTATCGCGCAGGACTATGGTGGCCAACGATTCACAAAAACTTGAAGGAGTACTGTCAAAGATGTGACATCTATCAAAGGGTAGGAATACCCAACAAAAGGGACGAGATTCCATTACGACCACAAGTAACATTGCAGGCATTTGAAAAATGGGCAATAGACTTTGTAGGACCAATTAGGCCACACCAATGAAGGATTGAAATGTATAAACAACAACACGCTTTTTATTTGAATAGGTCATCACTCAATTTGGGTGCCCAAGAATTTTGATGAGAAACCAAGGAACGCACTTCATAAAAAACACCATCAATGTGATGAATGAAGAGTTTGAAGTCCATCAATAGAAAAGAACACCATATCACCCATAGGAAAATGGCACAGTGGAAGCATTTAACAAAATCCTGGAGAATGCGTTGACGAACATCTGTAACATTAACAGGGACAACTGGGACCTCAAAGTACCAGTAGTATTATGGGCCTATAGGACTATGTGCAAAAATTTGACAGGGCACATGCCATTTAAACTGGTTTACGGTCAAGAAGCAGTGGTGCCATTAGAATTTTTAGTACCAAGCTTGCGCATAGCAGCAATTACACAAATGAAAAAATGAGGCACAATACAAGAGCAACTAAATCAGTTAATGACCATGGAGGAAGACCAGATCTTAGCAGGATTCCACCAACAAGTTCAGAAATCAAGGAACAAAACTTGGCATGATCAACACATAAAGAAGAAAACTTTCAAGGAAGGAGATCTAGTACTGATGTATGACAACAAATTGTTTTAGCATACAAGAAATCTAATAATGCATTGGATAGGAATGTACAAGGTAAGATATGTCACATATGGAGTATTTGTACATTTAAAAGACTTATCAGGCGCCGAACTCAGAGGAATTATTAATGGGAGCCGACCAAAGTTGTACAAGGTCAGTCAACCACCCACATCGTACTAAAAAAAAAAACAAGATTGGAAACAATACCAACAGAGGTGCACCACAAAAAAAGAAAGAAAAGGCATGCATACTCGGGGAGGAGAAGGAAAACGACTACATCAAAAGGGAAACAAGCAGTAAAAGGAAAGTCGGAAAAAGCAGTACGACAATATTGCGTTAGGCGGAATTGAAGGTCAAAAAGGATCAATGGGACACCACATTAATTGCACCAGATGGAGTCAGAAAAGAAAAAGTAATGGCAAGTACAAAACCACTTGAGGTGCATTGAACCCATAATTAAGGTGCATTAAACCCATAATGAAGGAAGTGTCATCGACAAGCTTCATGGGAAACCCATACAACACACCAACGCAGGAGAAAACAGTTTATTCACAAAAACATATAAGACAGAGAGTGAGAGAGGTCAAAAAGCACAGAGAGAATTCACAGAGGTCACATAGACCATTTGAAGCCAACAAACGTTCGATATTCCATGCCATGGAACCACCCAAGCAAACATAAGCAAGTCAAAGTGCCAGACCAACCAGAGTCAAAACCAGGTCATGAGGACATGTGAAAGAAGATGAACAAAAGTCATTGGATATCGTCAATGCCGACGAAATCCCATTTCAAGACACAACACCGGTGAACCCAAAACCTATACTAGAAGAAATCCCATAGCCGACACCAGAGGGCACTAGTATAGATATACCAATAGAGGTACAGGAGCAGCTAAACCAGGACACAAAAACCCTGAAGAAGGTGCAACCAGGGAACGTCGAAGAAAATCCGAGAGTTAAAGGAACGTCATCGATTCTGAAATCAACAGTTGAGTTGAATGATTCATAAATGACCATATCAGACCACCCACAATAAGGAACAATTGAAGATTTCACGAGTCATCCGGAAGGGCATACGAAGGAGCAACCGAAAGCCGTTGGAACTTCGAGCTAGCCACCACCACCGAAGAAAGACAAGACATAGATACCCAGGTCACCTCACAAGAAACTGACAGCAGAAATCATTCTACCACACATACCAGCTGGGGTATAGGTAGGATTAGACCTACTAGGTCATATAGGGAAGCTCAAATACTCGGACCATGATGTCGCAGATGAAGACAAGTTTCCAGAACTTGCAAAGAGAGTTTACATGGAGACTGTGGGCACAAATCTATTTGGGGAACCGATTGATTAGCCACTCCAATGGGAAACAGGGTTGGAGAAGACAGGAATTTTAAGTCTGGTAGACCTACCACATTTTGGCAGGGGTCAGCATGCAATCACCTGCATCAAACAATTGCTAGCAATCACGCATGGCGGGGACATCTGGTTGGAAAATCTCGTGTTGATAGACGCAGATATTATCGCAAACATAACGTGATTTCCATATCAAGGCATGGATCCCACACACTTTCTGGATGAAAAGGCCAGAGAGAATGTGCTAGCAGAAGAGATGAATAAGAAGTATGACACCGATAGGGGGACAAGAGGGATCATTATCAAGAGGATCAACGATGTTGCAACATAACTGGGTGCGGAAATATTATCCTCAAGTGGCTCAGAAAATTCCACAGGGAGGAATTTCAAGCTGGGGTTGTTGTAGTTTCATCTCAATGCACAGAAGGCACCATAGTGAGATAGACACCGTATCTCTTGAAACTATTCTTGGATGAATGCAAGGATGCGCAGGATCTAGGAACATAGTTTCACTATTCATGGTTGATCACATTGATAGCATTCATGGGATGGAAAGAGCCAAGGTATGTAGTTGTTGGCACCAGACCCAAACCCAATCAAGAAGAAAGATATTTGTTTCTCAGATCCAGGCCAGAGGCCAGGAGAAAAAAGGTGAATGGGGCCATCTTTAAGCGATACCTATGTGACCTATAGGAAGCAATCTCCAAAATGTGTAGGATAACACCAGAGGCCATCATGCAGTATAAGGACATCGCTAATTTCCAGGCCACGTGACATACAATGTGGATACAGACAAAGAAGGATCCTGATAAATAGTGGCTACAGATGCACTACTGTATCATAGAGGGCGACATCAACATGGTCATCAGTGAATGGGACGATGAGTGGAAGACTCTCGTCCTTACCTAGTAATTGCTGAAAAGAACAACAAAAGAAGAGGTAGGGCAGGAGGAGACCCAACCAAAGGAAATTCAAGTGCCCAAGAGATGAATAATGGGCCAGTAAAAAACAACACTAACATATGAAGGGCCAATGAAGACAGGGACCCAGAATCGAAAGAAGAATAAGACACAGCCAAACAAGGAGTAGCAGCAATAGGTCGAACCCATGCAAGAGACCACAACAAGTCCCAACCCACGGGAAACAGGAACAAACAATAGGCCAGCCACGCAAACAGGAGGCGCATGCAAGAATTCAAAGGAAAAAAGAAAACCTCCAGAGTATACGATCACACATGATGATGGAGAGATGATATCTCGAATGGTCCAAGATTGTCTATCCAAGAATTTTGACCATGTTGCACACCACATGGATAGGATTGAAGAGAAATTGGTAGACATGCGGCAGATCCTCAAGAAAATTGGGGAAGTACATACAACAAGCAGCAACAGGGGACCAGAACCATTAGCACTTCAAACAGAGGAAAGAGTGGAAGAAGAAGAATGATATCTAGTCCACTCACTACCGCACCTGAATGCAACATTCCATATCACACCTAGTATGTTGCGAATGGATGAGATTGTGGGGAGGAAACCCTTGAAGGAATTAAGCCAAATCCAGCTGGTGTTGATGTGGATGCCGACGAGTGCACTTCACAAGTTGTAGGTTAGCACAAACCATGAGGTATAGTCTCGCACACACAAAGACTTTTTCGAATTGCAGAAGGCAACATAGAAATAGGACCTGTTGGAAATAGTCTATGAGCAGGCTAAATATGAGACTCGGGAGGAAAGGGAGTGCATAAAAGGACTCAAGAAGAAAGTGGCAGGAACCTACGAGAATATTCCACAGGCCGCGCGGAGGGATGAAATTACAACAACAAAGAATATTGATCAGATTTCATAGGGAATCAATCAATATCAGAAGGAGATCGAGAATATCCAAGAGAAAATTATACCAAGCACACCACCAATAGTAAAGGAGCAAAGGAAGTAGGAAGAAGCAGTGCAACTGCAAGATATAGATTAGGAGGTCATCACAATAGCTGACTTGTTCGATAAAGCAACACAGCTTTGGAATAGATTAGAGGAGGATCAGCAGGTCCAAAATTGGGACAAGGAAGAAGAAACGATCAAAGCAGCAATCCAAGAACTCAAGCAGAGGCATAAGACAATGCCAATTAAATAACACATCAAAGGGATGCAGGACATGAAGAGATTGTAGGCAGAGCTAACTACTGCAAAAACCTAGAAACATGAGCAACGGGCTCAAATGGAACCGCTGCAAGAGTGGGTAGTAGAAGTCCTGGAACAGGGAGAAGAAGCCAAGACACAAATAGCACAGACCAAAGAAGAGTGTGTGTAATTGATCAATGATGAAATTGTAGTACAGACAGTGGACACACTGAAGGAGAAGATTGCACAGGAACAGACATAGACATCAGAGCTCAATGAACAGTTCCAAGCAATTACCAAGGAGATCAAGGGAGCACACAAAGGTTAGGTGGCTTAGAACAAGCCACATGTTAGTGTTGGGGTCCTATTGGAAGCAGGCCAAAGTCCGAGGTGAAGAAGCAAGGAATGTTTAGGAAAGAAAGCATGCACAAGGAAAGCGATTGCTGAAAGGAAACAGAGCACGCGTGCATGCAAGGAAAGTAACAACTGGAAGGAAGAATAGAAAGCACGCATGGGAGGAAGACATAACGATAGTAGGGTTAGGGTTTTGGGTAATGCATTATAATGGATGAAGAGCTAGAGACGTATGATATCATAGAGGGTACGACTATCAGGGTTTATGTTATTATTGTTTGGAGGTTATGAAGATAAGTCGATATTGTAGTGAACCGCTATGGAATATTTTGCTATATTATCTATTTTGTAACTTTTTGAGATAGAGGAGAAGAAGGAGGGTAGATATTGAGGGTTAGATCACAGGCAGAGGATCCTGGTGCGATCTAGTTTGCCTCATATAGATCTTACCCAACTGTGGAGGATTGTAAAGCATGTGACGTTGTAGATGTGGAAATACCATAATAAAAGAGCCAAGAGCCAAATGTTTGTGGATGTATCCCGGGAGGGGGTGAACCATGGTAACATCTGTGTTGTGTTATGAATGTATGTTTATCTTTATCATCTTTTCAATAACTATTATTATTCTTAATGAATGAGTTGTTGTATTTCCTGCGTATTAACAAATAACAGTATATTGCAGTTACATTTATAATAATGGTGCAATATTCATCTCCTTTATCTCACACTCAAACCTGGGTTGTAAATACATGAGTGTTACAATCACCCATTAAAGCTATATTAGGTGAGGTTGTGCAGCGCATTCTGTGTGTTGTGTTTCCTTCTGGTTTACCAGGAGAGCCGATAGTTTTAGAGGCTTTGTTGGAAACCCGATAGACATGAACCTTGGGTCAATAAACTTAGACAATATAAAATAATAGTAACCAACAATAATCATGATGTCACATGACGATAGGCGTGACAGTAACCATGGTGCAAAATAACATATCTAGACCTTTAACCCAAGCAAAATCCCACGCGCTAGGAAACCAAATTATCTGTCAATAAATACACGAAGACTATACCCAAGCACCCAATCAACAAGTCAACAATACGCAAGGTGACATCATTCAAATTTAAATTGCGTAACTAACCGAAGGATTCATTGTTTTCCTACAAGACAATCATATGTGGTGTAACAACTATTACCATCCACCATTTACAATTCAACTTAAGGCACAAGGCGTATAGTAACCAAGTAAATGCTTAACTATTAATGAATTTATCTAATAAAACTATTAAACCCTCAACCATTAAACTTGTGCAAGCCATTAAACTATTACACAAATAAACCATAAACCATTAGTTGTTAAACCATTATGACTAAGTGCAAATGAGTGAACTATTACCATTGCAATTAGTCAATTAATCTATTACCATTGCAATTAAGAATTAAGCTATTACCATTTCAACAATTAATTTATTAAGAAATTAATCTATTACCATTGCAACAATTAATCAATTACCATTGTAGTGATTAATCCATTGTGGAAAAAGTTAAAACTTATATATAAGACTGATAAATATACAATTTCTATATAAAAACAATTAATCTATTATTCCAAAAGTCAAAGGCTGATATATAAAACAATTGATTAATTGTTTTTGTATAGAAATTGTTTATTTATGAGTCTTATATATCAGTTTTAACTTTTTCCGCAATGGATTAATTGTTGCAATGGTAATAGATTAATTGTTGCAACGATAATAGATTAATTGTTGCAATGGTGATAGTTGCAATGGTAATAGATTAATTGCTTAATTGCAATGGTAATAGATTAATTGATTAATTGCAATGGTAATCGATTGATTAATTGCAATGGTAATAGATTAATTGATTAATTGAAATGGTAATAGTTCACTCATTTTCACTTATTCATAATGGTTTAACATCTAACGGTTTATGGTTTATTTTTGTAATAGTTTAATGGATTGTGCAAGTTTAATGGTTGAGGGTTTAATAGTTTTATTAGTTAAATTGATTAATAGTTAAATAGTTAATTGGTTACTATGTGCCTTGTGCCTTAAGTTGAATTGTAAATGGTGGTTGGTCATAGTTGTTACACCACATATGATTGCCTTGTAGGAAAACAAGGAATCCTTCGGTTAGTTGCGCAATTTAAATTTGAATGATTTCACCTTGCGTCATGTTGACTTGTTGATTGGGTGCTTGGGTATAGTCTTCGTGTATTTATTGACAGATAATTTGGTCTCCTACCGCATGGGATTTTTCTTGGGTTACAGGTCTAGATATTTTATTTTGTGCCATGGTTACTCTCACGCCTATCACCATGTGATGGAATGATTCCTGATGAGGGGATCATTGTGCGCCTGATTGATAGATGAGAATGATAACCTGGCCAGATTCTTGTGCTTCCCGATGTGGGTGTATTGTTCATTGTTCTCTGTTTCCTAAATTACGTAAGTTGTGTTCATCATCAAGTTGTGTTGATTAATTGTTGTTGTTGTTACTTTCCTTCTTAAAAAAAAAAATTGCACTTGCTTTGCATCACATGTAATTGTAACGACTGGCGTCGTTACATATGGTATCAGAGCCGGTTCGACCCGCGACCTGGGATCACTACGGCTTTCGTTGATTAGATGTTTGATTATAAGGTTTCTAATTAAATTGATTTGTATTTTTGCAGGTAATCATGGTTATAGGATGTCACGGAGGCAGACGACATGGTGCTAGGGGAGGAGGCATGATGCCCCTGGTAGCATCCACGCTTAAGCGATCTAACCCCTAGGGAGACAAACAGGTTGTCGGGCAGGAACATATAGTTGTGGGTGATGTGGTTGGTCTGATGAGGTCCTTTCATCGGATTTCCAAGGAACTGATTAGTCATTTGGATAGAGATGAGGCCAGGGCATCAGGACCCCCTAAGGGTCCACCGTGCACTCTGGTCGATACTGGTAACATTCACTGAGAGCTCGATAAGGTCAAGTTTCCTGAGGTATTTGGTGCCCCAGACGACGCAGCCACCGAGGCATGGTTGGAGAATATGGTGATGTGATTTTCACTTCACGAATATACCTCCAACATGAAGGTCCACATGGTAGTATTTCAACTGAAGGGGAGAGCTCTTCTATGGTGGAAGATGCTCCTGCCACAATTGAAAATGGTTTTCGAAGACGTGTCATGGGAATTGTT
>JZKD02S2413848.1:366293-387360 GCA_000966675.3 Picea glauca
TATATATATATATATATATATATATATATATGAGGAATTCATTGAGTGCCATCTCAATGAGTTTAACGCCTTGTGATAGGGCGGTTGTATGATCCCCGAGTATGTGACCCTTTTTATGGAGTTGCTTCGATATGCTACGCACCTGAATACTAAAAAGCTTAAGGTCAACAAGTTTGTGTTCAGCCTTAATGTCAGCATTCATGCAAAGGTTAGGATTATGATGCCTCAAACCTTGCATGATGGTGTTCAAAAGGCCCTCATAGCAAAGGAGGAGCTTATCAGTGGGGATCAGAGCAAGACTCCAGTGAGACCAGCGGGACAGACGTCATCTGGTGCACTGTAGCATCAGACACTAGCTCGACATTCACCAAGATATCGTGGCTTCTAGAGAGGATCCACTTTCACTACACCTCGGTGGCCAGTGTTTTAGCAGTGGACTCCTTACATAGGACCACAACACCAGCAGCAGCGTAGACCGCAGCAGCAACAGTTTAGGATTTTTCAGTAGAACAAACCAAGGTTCTAGGTTGTTGGGCCGTTAGCTTCTACTTTCGGTACCAGGAGTAATGGAACGAAGAAAGGGTACTGTAAATGTGAGGAGCCACATCACCAACGTGACTGCCCAGTGGAGAGGATTAGAGCATCTGGATCATTCGGACCCACTACCATGGGAGATTTGGGAAAGGCCCATTAGATTCATGCAGTGGTGCATAACCACCAGGCAGAGCACAATTCAACTATGCTCGATATGTCAAGTACCTTCGTTGACCAAACCCTTAGTATTTTGATAGATCTAGGTGCTACAGAGATATTTATCTCTGGTGGAACTCTAAAAATAATTAAGGTAAAGGCAGTCGAACAAGACGAGTTTATCCTTGTAGAAATGGATTTGGGAGCCAAACAGAAGGTTGGAGGGAAGGTGACGAGATGTAGCCATAACTTGGGAGAGTTTATCACAAGGGCCAACCTGTACGTCACAATGTTAGGATCTTATGATGTTGTGATCAATATGGACTGGTTGGAATCGCATGAGGCGATACTCAATTGTAAGACAAAATGATTGATATTGGTTGATTATGAGGGACATAAACGCATGATTGTAGGTTGGAACCAGGGAGTTTCCCTGAGGTTCATATCTTCCTTGCAACTATGGAAAATCATGTGCAAGGGACGTAATCTATATGCGATCCTTGCGTTAAATGAGAAGGGAATAACAGAAGGACTAGAAAACCTTCCAGTGGTGCGAGAGTTTGCAGACATATTCCCCAAGGAGTTACTTTGGATGCTACCCTAGAGGGAGTTGGAATTTACCATCGACCTAAAACCGGGACTGAACCGATAGAAATAACGCATTATCATATGTTGACCCTGGAGTTACAGTAGTTGAAAATGCAATTGAATGAGTTGTTGGACCTAAGACTTATATGTCCAAGTGTGTCATCATGGGGTGCGCCTTTTATCTTCATATGGAAGAAGGATGGTTCATGGAGACTCTGGATTGAATATCATCAATTGAACAAGGAAACGATCAAGAATCAGTATCTGTTGCCAAGGATTAATGATCTGTTTGATCAGATGAAGGGTGTGACAATGTTTTTAAAGATTGACTTGAGATATGGGTATCACCAGTTACAGATCAAGGAGGAGACATCCCTAAGACCACTTTAAGACGATGTTTAGACATTACGAGTTTACAATTTTACCTTTTGGACTGACAAACGCCCCTGGGGTATTTATGAGTTTGATGAACAGGGTGTTCCACGAATACTTGGACAAGTTCATCCAAGTATTCATTGACGATATTTTGAATTACTCTTGCACGATGGAGGAGAATGAAGAGAACTTGTGCTTGGTTCTATAGTGTCTATGAGAGAACAAATTATTTGGGAAGTTGTCGAATTGTTCATTTTATTAATTGAAGATTCACTACTTAGGGCATGTCATCTTCTACAAACGTATCTCTATGAATACAATGAAGGTCGAGGATATTATGGAATGGCCTGCGTCGACTAATGTCCCCGAAGTGCGTAGCTTCATGGGTTTAGTGGGATACTATCGATGGTTCAACGAGGGTTTTTCAAAAAAAGAAAATCCGATTACGGAATTGTAGAAGAAGAACAAGAAGTTTGTTTGGACCGAGAAATGCGCGGAGGCATTTCGAAGGCTCAAGGAGATGTTTACGACAACACTAATACTAAAGGTCCCTGACATGGATGTAGACTTCTTGGTATGCATTGAAGAATCCAAGGAAGGATTAGGTGGATTCTTGATGCAATACGGTCAAGTGATTGCTTACATCTCGAGAAAGTTGAGAAGGCATGGGGAGAACTATGCAACGTATGATTTGGAATTGTTAGCCATTGTTTATGCCTTGAAATTTTGGAGACACTACTTGATTGGACAAAAAATTGAAGTAAAAATGGACCACTGTGGACTACAACACATCTTTACGCAAAGAGACTTGAACGCGTGACAACGACGTTGGTCGAAATTTCTTAGCGAGTATGATTTTGAGATTACTTACATAAAGAGAAGAATGAACAGAGTGGCTGATGCGTTGAGTCGGAGACCACAGATCTTTTCAGTGATGCCTCTTCAGACGAATCTACCTGAAAATATCTTTACTTTACATAACGACGATGACTGGTACAAAGATGTCAAGGATTTTATCGGACAAAACACAATGATGGTACCAAAATTTGAGGGCTTTACTGTGGACAACGATGTATTATTGAGATTTAAAATTTAAATTTTTGTACCGCCCAACAATGAGTTGAGGAGTTTGATCCTAAAAGAGGCTCACAGAGCAGTGTACATGGCTCACCTAGGAGTCACGAAGATGAGCGCAGACCTTAAAACCTTATTCTTTTGGAAAGGATGAAGGTGGACATAGTCAACTATGTGGCAATATGTCTAGAATGTCAGCAAGTGAAGGTTGAACATAGACATCCGGTAGGATTACTACAGCCACACGCTATTCCAGAATATAAATGCGAGGTCATTTCTATGGATTTCGTTGTTGGACTGCCACTGACGGCAAGGAGACATGACTTTATTTTTGTGGTAGTCAACACTCTGACGAAGAGTGCTCATTTTAATCATGTGCGTACAATGTATCAAGCACCTTACATAGCTAGAGTTTTCATCAGTGAGATTGTGAGGATGCATGGCATGCCTAAGAGGATTATATCCGATAGAGGATCAATGTTTACAGGACAATTTTGGACTAGTTTCCAAGAGGCCTTGGGAACCCAACTTAACTTTAGTATCGCGTATTGCCTGGATACTGACGGGAAGACCGAAAGAAAAACCAAATATTGGAAGATATGTTGCGTATGTATGTGATGGACCAACAAAAGTGTTGGGAATAATTCTTACCACTAGTATAATTCTCATATAACAATAGTTATCAAAGCACCATTAAGATGGCACCTTTCAAGTTTCTTTACGAGCGACCGTGTCAGACGCATTTGAGTTGGGATCGGCTTGAGGAAAGGGTCCTCGTGGGACCCAAAGCGATCCAAGAAATGGAATATCAAATGAAAACTATAAGACAAAGGATCAAGAAAGCACAATATTGACATAAGAGTTATGTCGATGTGCATCGTGTTGACCGTAGTTACAAATTTGGCGATCGAGTCTTCTTGAGGGTGAAAATACATAAGAGTTTGATCAAGTTTGGAAAGTATTCTAAACTCTCTCCTAGATTCGTGGGAAATTTAGTGATTGTGCAAAGCAAGGGGATCATGGCCTATCAATTATTCTTGACTGATTCTTTGAGGCGTATGCACGATGTTTTTCACATATCTATTTTAAGACATTATGTTAGTGATCATACACATGTTATTGACATGAGTTCCTTCCATGTATCATACGAGGGTTCTCTTATGGTGGAGCCAATCCACATCCTGGACCATCGCATTTGATGACTACAGTGTCGAACAGTAGATCAGGTCAAGGTCTAGTGGGACAACTATAGTCCACACTTGGTGACCTGGGATAACGCATATGATATGCGTCAACAATTCCCATTTTTGTTTGATAGTTAGACATATGATACTATGATACACTTTATTTTGACACTTACATACTGTGAAACTTCGGGATGAAGTTTAAAACAAGAGGGGGTGTATGTAACATCCCACTCTTGCACGCACTGAGCAGACTTATTCTTTGAGGACACTTGCGTGCAAGTGATCCAGGTCATTATACTATTGGCTCTTTTGAGTATGATTATGAGACATTGTGGATTTGATGTTATGCTATTTTTGTTGTATTTACATCGATGGGTGCTATTAAATGGGTTCTCCTGAGTGTGCAAGACTCTGGACGTTGAGGATGTCAAGGCATCGATGAAACTCCATGGACTTTGGATCGAGTCAAGGAGTGGACTGTTAGGGTTTGAATGTTGTTGATATGACATATGTACATGTGATTAGATATTATGATGTTGATTTTTATTACTGACATGATTCGTTGATGGATGCAAGCTAATGATATCTTTTCGACCAGACTCACATTTGGAGTAAATGGGCCACGCACAAAAACCAAAGACATTGAGGGAGGGGTGTGGCAATAGCCCTGGCACAACCTACTAGAACTCCCATCATGGCTCGAACTATAGGTTAACGATTACCTAGTTCGATAACACCCATGATGTCATGAGGGAATACTGTTACAGTCGCTCACAATGATTCTAAGGGGCATGCAATAAGGAAGGTTTCTTATTTCTTAGAGGCCCTTAGTCTCCCATAAGATCACCTGACAAAGTATTGACTCCAGGGGTTTGACGTCTACCAAATTCAGTCAAGAGGCAAGTGGCACCCTTGGAGCATGTAGTGTGTCTTGAAGGGCATGGCGCACAAAGAAAATAGAAAGAGGTGAGTTGCACCCTTGGAGCATGTAGTGCATCCTGAAGGGCATGTCGTGATTTTAACTAGTAAGTTAATAAACCTAATGCCTAGAAAACTATGCCTCCTTAGGAACTAGACGACCTTAAAATGAATGATGTGATAAGTAAAGTTTAATAACAAATTTTCCCTTAAAAATTGTCGCCAAGCCTAGTGAATTTAAAACCTAGGTCCGAGTAGAACCTTTGAACAAAAAAAATAATTAGACATGTAACAAGAAGGGGGTAAATAAAATTCAATCATAAATAATTAAAGTGGAAATTTTAATAAAGGTTTAATTAATAAAAGGGGTATTTGGTTGTTTTTGTCTCAACCTGCTAATTTTGAACTTAGTTATAAAAAGGTTAAACTTTAAGAAAAAGGGAAACTTAAAGAAATGGGGGAAACCTAAGAAAAAGGGGAAACTTAATGAAAATGGGAAACTTAAAAGAAAAAGGGGAATGTCTAACTTAGTAAGGAATCTAGCCTTTGAAACTTTCTATTTATGAAATCAACTTGGAATTAAGTAATGCGTAAGTCATTTAAGTATTGTAAGAGAATATTGGGACATCAAGGAGTGTTTTTAGGAACGCTTTTAGGTGGGTGGGGGAAATAGACAAATTTAATTAATTAATAAAATTGTTTTTCTGGTGCAACTAGGGGATTGGGCGACATGTGTACGGGGGAGGTTTTTCAAAATTAATTCAATGAAAAATGAATCTAATGAGGGTTTGGGAAACTAATGACTAAGAAACTATTTAAAAGAGATGGTGGAAGAGGAGTATGGATCACATCTGGTTTGCGTAACGTTACACTGCTGAAATTTCATCTTGACGGAACTTTCTCTTGTGGGAGTTGGGATACCCAGCTCGGGTAACGAGTGGTAGCTCGACCTTGTGAGGAGAGCTGGGTGCTAGCATTCTCTGGTATCGTGTGTGTGGCCCCTTTGCAGCTCAGGGGGAAGAAGAGTACTCCTAGCATTAGCTGGGAGGTATCGGTGAGGTCACATCGATTGGCAATCGGGAGCTGGATGGAGCACGCGTGGGAAAACGACTTCAAAGGATTCACATTTGGCTACGATATTCATGTGTATATTTGTATTGAATGGTAGTTAAATTCCCTGTATATGCATCTCTCTAACGTCGAAAGCACGCAAGCATCACTGTGTTAAAAATTTAGTTAATTTTATGTCATAGCAATTTACGCTTGTGAAATTTGGTTGAAGGGTAGTTAAATTATGCTTCTGCACCTTCAATTAAGGTACTTCTGTTGTGTTAAAGTTTATGTTTTATTCATCGTAATACTATCCAGAGATTTCATTTTTTTCCTTTCATCGAATTTGGCTTGATGAGCCCAATGTTTTACGACCAAAGAATTCAAAAATTATCCCATCCTTATTCTCACTATACTTTTGATTTGATTTCCAATGGAGAACCCCAACTCTGAATGCAAATGACTTCTCTGCGGGTTTTTTTTATTGTTTTTAATTCAAAAAAAAATTATGTTGTATATTATGTTCTCTTATCTTTTAAGTTATTAGTTCGTGCCTGAGCAGTCGGCCAGGAGCTGAATCAATTGTCTTTCACTCCGGTGTTAAATATTTAGATTCAAATTCCATGCTTTACTGTGCATGGATAATAAGTGTAGGATCATTCCTTTTCCCAACATTTATTTGCAACGAGTTTTTCTTTGTTGGCAAGCCCAGGGATTTACACCGCTCTCTTTACCCAGTGAACCATTTTTTTTTTCTTGTAGTGATTTTGGTTGCGATTGGCTTATCCTCTACCCCTACAATTGGTTATTTCTTGCAGCAATTTTTTGCTACGAATGATTTAATTCTTGTTGCGACTAATTTATTTCTTGCTGGGATTTCCTTTTTTCTGCGAATCGATTTTACTCCTTCCCTGCATCATCCCTTTTATTCAATCGTAATTTAATATAGAGCACAAGATAGCCCATGGTTGGGACTCGGGTTGAACTACATAAATGAACATTTTAACATTTTAACTTTATCCTTGAACTGCAGAAATAAACCAATTAACGTTTTTCGCTTCAGCATTGAACTACATAAATAAGGTTGATATAAATGGAATGTTTTATTTAAAGTATAATCCTTAAGACAAAATTGCTCTGTATAATCACTCATCACTAGCATAATTTTCTGGAATAAAAGTTTCACTGCAATTTCGTCCTTATTCATTTGATGGTTTGAATGATTGTTTCATGTACAATAATATTTGATGGATTTAGTTGCAATTCAATCTTAATTCACTGCCCTTATTTTACTTGGAGAAATAATTTATAAACTCGTGTTAAAATATTCATTCAAAATAGTATATAATGGAACAAGCTTGGTAGTTACATGCACATATATTTTTTAATAACATTAAAGTTTTATTTAGTGATGGATAATTTCAATGTATGGAATACAATTTGAAATCCATTGATCAGTGAGAATTTCAATACTAGACTACTTTGTAAGAAACCAAGCATGAACGGTAAGAGGTGAATCACTTTGTTTTTCAAATCAAATACGTTCCTCTCCCTTTCTACTTTAAACAACGACAAGAGGGATTATCTGGACTTGTCTTCTGGCTGGGCGATTGGGAGGTTGACCCAGCCTCCTACCAAGTTCTCGTTGTAATTATATTAAATGCGTGTATGATGGCGGGCAGAGAAATTAGAGGTTGTATTTATTGGCAGTCCTGTGTTTTATTTCCTTATGATAGTACTAACGCCTTTTTAACGACTTGTTGTATAATGCATTTCTCCTCAATCGTAGTTGTCCATTAAACAATTTGTTGTAAGTTCTTTTTTATTTAAAACAATAAATATACAATCCCTTTGGACCCTGTGATTCCTCAGCAGTGCCTTGCATGGGCGCTAACCTCAGTGGACTTAGAGATTGGTCCTTCGGGTGTTGGATATATGTTGTTAATACTTGGTGTAGCTCTCGGTCTTATTAGTATGTGTGTTGTGGATGCCATATGGGACTAAGCCTCATTCTCAAGGCCCAAAACCTTTTTCGACAACTCACCCAAAATATCCAACCGTTTACTACAAGAATAAAACATAGGAGAATGTTTGCGTTGTTGTAGTTGTTCCTTTCAATTTTTCCTAGCCATTGACAATGTTGACTTGTCAGAGAAACGATTTTAATATCCAATTGTTGATAGTGCTAAGTTTGTCTGAGGACTGGCAGGAACACATTAATTTTTTGTATATTAATAGTTGTTTTATAGACACCATGCCAGTGGTATTTATGCTGGTGAATTTCACCTTGCTTGTGGCGGTTTCCCATTTGGTTTCAGTTGTAACAGATTTATTACTGCGTAAACTAGCGTTGTGTTGACAACAATGGTTAAAACAACTGTCAACCCATTCAAGTTTTTATTTATCAGTCTTTTAACTTTTGCAACAATAGATTAATTGTTTTTATGAATCAATTGTTTTATATATCATCCTTTGACTTTTGCAACAATAGATTAATTGTTTTTATATAGCAATTGTTTATTTATCAATATTATATATCAGTTTTAACTTTTGCCACAATGGATTAATTGTTGCAATGGTAATAGATTAATTGTTGCAACGGTAATAGTTGCAATTCTAATATATTAATTGCTTAATTGCAATGGTAATAGAGTAATTGATTAATTGCAATGGTAATCGATTGATTAATTGCAATGGTAATAGATTAATTGATTAATTGCAATGGTAATAGTTCACTCATTTACACTTAGTCATAATGGTTTAACAACTAATGGTTTATGGTTTATTTGTGTAATACTTTAATGGCTTACGCAAGTTTAATGGTTGAGGGTTTAATAGTTTTATTAGCTAAATTGATTAACAGTTAAACAATTAATTGGTTACTACGTGCCTTGTGCCTTAAGTTGAATTGTAAATGGTGGTTGGTCATAGTTGTTAAACCACATATTATTGCCTTGTAGGAAAACAAGGAATCCTTCAGTTAGTTGCACAATTTAAATTTGAATGATGTTACCTTGCGTCTTGTTGACTTATTGATTGGGTGCTTGGGTATAGTCTTCGTGTATTTATTGACAGATAATTCGGTCTCCTAGTGCGTGGGATTTTTCCTGGGTTAAAGGTCTAGATATGTTATTTTTCACCATGGTTACTATCATGCCTATCACCATGTGATGGCATGATTCCTGATGAGGGGATCATTGCCCGCCTGATTGATAGATGCGAATGATAACCTGGCCAGAGTCTTGTGCTTCCCGATGTGGGCATATTATTCATTGTTGTCTGTTGCCTGAATTGTGTAAGTTGTGTTCATTGTCAAGTTGTGTTGATTAATTGTTTTCGTTGTTACTTTCCTACTTAAAAAAAAAAAATGCACTTGCTTTGCATCACATGTAGTTGTAACGACTGGGGTCGTTACAATTCCCAACAACATTAATTTCAATTTTTAACATTTTAAACTTAAAATTAGTTACCTCTATCTTGAATATCTTTCATCCTTATATATCATTACATGCATCCGACTATCATAAGAAATTGTTAATTCTATTATTCAAAAGCCATAAGAAATTGTTAATTCTATTATTTAAAAGCCATTCTTTTAAATGGCGAAACTCCTTCTCCACTATACTTGGAATTCCTTTTCTATTTAACTTATCATCAATTACTCCACATAACTAACTAAAATATAGAATAATATCATTATCAAATATACTAATAAAAATTGATATCAAATCTAAATTACAAAATCACTATAATATGAACCATGGTTGACTTTCACATTCTCTTATACAAAGAGATGTATTACTCCACATAACTAATTAAAATATACAACAATATCATCATCAAATATACTAACAAAGATTTATATCAAATCTAAATTACAAAATCACTATGATATGACGAATTGTTAACTTTCACATTCTCTTGTACAAAGAAGTGTATTACTGCACATAAGATATACAACAATATCGTTATCAAATATACTAACAAAGATTGATATCAAATCTAAATTACAAAATCACTATGATATGGTCCATTGTTGACTTTCACATTCTCTTATACAAAGAGATGTAGCTTAATATTAATTAAAATCAATATGATATGATTCATTATTAATTTTCTACATGCAATATGTGGAATGAGAAATAGCTAAATTAATGAAGCACAATGAATTGTAAAGTTTGCCTCCAAATTTCCTGTCCCATAGCGTTTACTTAGGTAAATCAATTCAAATGTATTCAAACATATCGAAGAAAAGACTAGAAAAGAAATATGGCGGGTGCTTCTCAAGGCCCCATGTTTTTTTAAGAGCTT
Source organism: Picea glauca (assembly GCA_000966675.3). Taxonomy (NCBI): domain Eukaryota; kingdom Viridiplantae; phylum Streptophyta; class Pinopsida; order Pinales; family Pinaceae; genus Picea; species Picea glauca. The sequence continues at coordinate 376,487 of JZKD02S2413848.1, forward strand.
ATTCAACGAAGATTGGGAAAAGGGTAGGGTGGGTCCCTTCCAAAATAGGGTCTCATATTTTTTATTAAAAATCAAAGTCAATTTTAAACTTTTTTAACGAAGTTCTACGTGGCTGTGGTGAGGGATCCGATGCCATTTACTAAGAGTTCAAGTCAATTTGGATTCTTTTTTGAGAAAGATGGAAAGATGGCCGATAATTTTACATTTTGATAATTAAGATCGAGAAAAGGCATAGAATGGGGCATCCCTCTCGAGATTCCATATTCTCTATTAAGTCACGTCAATCATAATTCTACATCTTGGAAAGGAAGATTAGTTAAAGGGTAGGTTCGGTGTCTTTTCTTGGAAAAAAAAGTCTATAGAGTTCTGCATTTTGGGAAGGAAGATTAGGAAAAAGGGTAGGGTTAGTGTTTTTGCTTAGAAATCATATGTGTAAAATTAAGTTAAATATTTTAAATTTGATTTATTTAACATATTTTTGAAATTGGAATAAAATATTAAAGATAATTGGAAGTGGATATATTGTATAAAGATAGGAGTGAATATCCGTATTAAAATCCATAAATACCTCTTCTTAATGTTAACTAAGTATGACTAAGTGGTTTAGAAAAACAAAAATTTTGATCATCTTTTCTTTGTTTTGTTGGCAAACTAAACAATTTGTCACAAACTTTTGAACATTAGTTTTAACATTATCGTTGAAAAAATCTTTCTTGATTTTATGATGAGTTTTCAAAAATCCCAAGTGTCTACTTATAGGAGAAGCATGTAGTTAGGAAAGTATATTATGTTTAAGTTGAGATTTCTTACATAAATATAGACGATCCTTATGGCGGAGCAATTAATTCTCCCACACAAATTTATTTGATGCACAAGGGTTGAGTTGCAGTTGTTGAATAAGCTACCATGTATTTTGGTTTTCATGTTGTCATTCTATCTTTACATCTTCCACCCAATCAACGTGTAGAGTGGAAATAACACACAAGTAAGGAATGAATTTTCTCTTCTTTACTTGAAATCACGCCAACCACCATATTCTCTTTCCCATTTTTGTAGATAATTTCAAATTCATAGCCAAACATCTTAGTGACTCACTTTGTTGCTTTTCCAAATATAATTGTTGTTCCAAGAAGTATTTTAGATTATCATGATCTATTTTACTTTGAAGCCTCCACCCATTTGGCATAAAAGGTGACATTTTTTAATTTCATGTAGTATGGTCAATATTTCCTTTTCATAAATGAGGTTGAGAAATTTATTTCCTTTAATTTGGAATCTTTCAAAAGAAATGACCCTTCCTTCTTGCACTAAAATTACATTGGATCTATGACCTAATGCATCGCATTCCAAAATCATAAAAAAAAATTGAAGTTGGGTGCAACCAAGACTCGAGTGCTACACATGGCTACCTTAAGTTTCTTAAAGTATTGGGTTTCTTCATGAGTCCAAGAAAAATCATCATTTTCTAGTAATGAGGGGTTTTTATGTGACCATAGTTCTTGGAAAATTTGTAGTAATGACCTATCATTGCTAATAATCCCCTAAGATTCTTCATGGTTTTGGGAATTGGAAATTCCACCACAAGTCTAATTTTGTTAGGGTCCACCTTGTTGACTCCATCATGAAATACWTTATKCCCAAAATATCCYGCTTCTTGAACCCTAAAGGCACACTTGGAAGGATTCACATATAGTTGTTCTCCTTGAACAACTTTATACCATATCTACATGTTTTGCATSTGTTGAACTTATGYRTATACTGAGAYRGGGRGTGAATCAATATAAGATACTTTTTACTTTATTTAACCATTCATGAATCATTCATTAACTTTAAAAAGTAAATGCATGTAAACTCAAATCACAGTACACAGAGTTTAACTTGGAAASCCTTGCAGGAGAAAACCAAAAAAACTTATYTTTATAAATGTTTGTAGGYACCAACCTACTAGAGMCACCAATATCCTTAGTTGAGAACCAACTCAWCAAKATATTACGTAGGCACCAACCTACTGGAGACACCAATCTCCTCAGTTGAGCACCAACTTAGCAAGATATTGTGTAGGCACCAACCTACTTGAGACACCAATCTSCTCAGTTGAGCACAAACTCAGTAAGACYTRTACARGAACCAACCTAAGATATTCATACATATATTAGTTYTGACTTTACCTGCATGCTTCATACTTCRTGTATTTCATAGMATCATCATACCCATAACTTTCRTGCTCCARCGTCTTTCTTTGCTTCATACCCCAGACATATATTCAAACCTTAGTCATATTKATMTTTCATGCCCTAGTGGACCTCATAGCATCATTCCCAAAAYATAATCCYAGACTGCAATATCACAACCTAAAAACAATRTACTTTGCAACATCATAGACCTTAGTCCTTCATAGTGCACCCTTAAAACTCCAAGAAAACTCCTCTCGCACCTTTAGACCCCAAGAATACTCTTCAACTTCTCTTGTGCACCTCAGATATCTTATGCACACCTCAAAATTGATCTTCTTGCTTGGATTCTCTTCAAATGTGCACATATACCCTACATTTATAGTGTTTTTGTGCCTTCTTTTAGGGTTGACCTATAAAGACTAGTTAGGCCTACTTGAACTTTCTAGCTAGGTTTTCTAATAGAAAAAATCATATATCGTCATTCCTAAGGAGTTAGAGGGAGAGCCATATACCATTGGAAAGGTCTTAGAATAATATTTCCAACCATATAACATATTCTCCCATTTTATCTAGGTATTCATAAGAAAAAGTCTTTCAAATATAGGGTATCGAAACTGAGCATCAAAAATCCAAAAACAATATTTCCAACAATCTCTATCTTGCAATCTTTATCTTGGACATATGTAGTCTTCCCCTGTCTTTGACATCAATGAAAAAAATATTTCCAACAAAATGCTCTCCCAATTTTTATCGTAACTTAGTACATCATCAAAAATACCAACACAAAATTTTTGAGGAATGGCATCAAAACAAAATTTGCCAATATTTGAAATGTGGAAGGTGCATATGCTCATAAGGCATCACCAAAAATCATAATTACTTTCATGTGTTCTAACAATTGTTTTGGGATGCCTTCTTCCCTCATTCTAATATAATGATATCCTAAACACAAATTGAATTTAGTAAATAAACCCTCTCCATGCACTTCATCTAAAATTTTATTAATGATATCAATAGTAAATTTACTTTTAATGATGATATTGTTCATCTCTTGATAATATGGATACATATGCCACAAATAATATTTGTTGTAAACCATCAACACCAGTGAAGTGAAAGCACATTGGCTAGGTCAAATGATGTTCTCCTCTAGCACGTCTTGAACTATATGCTCAATCTCACTCTTCTAGATATAGGGGTATCTATAATGTTGGATGTTAGGAGGAAGGATTCCTAGAATGATATGAATCATGTGATCATCCTCTTAGATAGAAGGAAGACCTTCATGCATCTCACCAAATATCTTGGAATGATTGTTGAAAACACTTTGTACATCCTAGGAAATAGATGACTTATATGTTTAAAAGTCTAGTGAGCACTAGTGTGAGATTACTTCTTGGTGTCTCTTTTTTAACAGTTTTTCCATGTTCTTGGATCTTATCACTTTTGATGGGCTCCCTTGAATACATATGAGTTCAATTTTCTTTCTATTTGAGAAAAAAATCTTTAAAATCTCCTAGAAATTCATGGAGTGTTCCCATTTGTTTTAGTCACTAGACCGCAAAGGCCACATCAACATTACCCATGGGAATTACGATCCTCAATTTATCCAAAAAAGAGTTCCCCATGGTGAACTTAATACTATGGCATTTTTCTGAATAGTTTATGGTACCTTCTTCTGCAACCATTTCTTGAAACTTCGGTGCTATATATATAAATCAATTGAGAAGTTTGGCTATTTTTTAATCAATGAAATTATGGGCACTGACACAATGAATCAATAATGTTACATTTTTTTCTATAATATCCTTTTATCTTAATATTTTGGGGAGTTCTAATGCTAGACAAAGCTTGAACATTTATGGTTGGAATAGTCTCCTCTAGTTATGTATCTTGAGAAGGTTCCAACTCTTATTATTCTTCCTCTTTGTAGTCTATGTTGAATGATTTCTTCTAACACGTTGTAACACGTATTTTGGCCTTAGGTAGTTAGAACTTTGATTTTACTCATCTTAGTAGTTCATTGCTTAGTAACTATTTGGAATTAGTTATACTAATATAGACATTTGAGGTGTGTATATCTGGACCTTTTTATGTGCCACATAATGTTATTTTTATTGTTATATGTTCATGATGATGGAAGTTATGAGAATTGTTCAAACATGCAAATTTAAATGTGGAATTTCAATACATGGATACGAATTCAAAATCATGCAGTGAATGTTTAATGGATGTGAGGCATGGTGTCAATAAACATACATTTCTTAATTGAATGTCGATACAAATATGGATTCTCATACTAAATTTGTGATATATTTGCATGAATATAGGTATTCGTGAGCTAACCTAAAGGTTGACGAGTTATGTAATAGCCAAATGATTGTAGTGTTGAGGTGACCTAGACGTTGTAGACATCAGGAAGATAGTGTGTACTATAATTTTGACATATGATTTCAAATATTTCTATCATCTATGGTAAGTGTGGTTTTGAAAAGATTCAAGACTTGCCTAGAGTGGTTGTTTCATGATGTGACTCTAATAAAAAATTGCACAATATGGCTTGATATAGGGTGTTGACCCTAGTTCTATCAGGAAAGGTGGAGGTATTACCCATCGAGTATCCAAATTGACCCTAATTGTATCAGGAAGGGTCGAGGTATTTCCCACCTTTTATCCTCTGAAACCTACAGTCGTGGGAGGGTTATGTTAAGACACACTCCCTCAGACATGTGATGGTGACTGTCAATGGTTTGATGGGGAAGCTTGGTCAATATTGTGAAACTTCCACTTACAAGTTGTATATAGAGTTAGGTCAATAGATTTGGCACTCCAACATAGTCCAACAAAATAAAGGATACGACGTGGAAGATAAAAGTAGGGTAGGAAGGAAGGATGATTCGATTTTAGTTGAGAATACTTCATGGGGATTACAGGTGCCACTCTTGTTTTCTCACTTGATTCCTACCATGTTTAAAACCCTTATTTTGATTCTCTTTTGATGATCAATTCGATGAATTATTATAATTTTGTTCATTTGTATTATTGAATGATGCATTTACTTGATTTGTTGTTTTGCATCCCTTGGTGTAATCATATAGGAACTATGAACTAGAGGCTTTCATTGTTTATCATTAGTACATGCATAGGCCATGTGTCTTCTAGCTGCAGACACACACCCTACACATGTACACTGGTACATATAATTGATGTATTAATAACTAAACTAGGTTATTAACTATTTAATTGAATGGTTCAGTGACTATGTAAATTATATTGCATACATAAATATTTAGTAGCATTAGATACCTTCTTTGACTTTGTTTGATGGTTGATATGATGAATTCAATGAGTATGGTCTGTTGTCATAATTTTTGGGGAAATTTGTCAAGTTGCATTTATAAGCTAGCATGAGAAGAAATACTTTGGATTCTATTTATTGTTATTTTATGTAAGCCATTTATATTTTAGTTTTATTTTAACATTTTCCCAAAAATATAGATGAGGAAGGTTGATAGCTAATAATGAGGGTGGTTGACGAGACTTGGGAAAGGGGATATGGAAACTTGATAAATAGAAAGAGTAAATGATGTTGAAATGGGGGAGAGATGATGGAGCTTATGGAGAGTTCGGATAATTATTATTAGAGATATTTCTTGTGACAATCTTCTTAGATCATATGTGCATTGTTTTTTTTGGATTCATGAGCACAGAGGATGAAGAGGCCCAAAGGTTTCTTAGATCTACAAAGCCGGCTAGGCTCCTAGTTGGCTAGGAGGATAATTTTGTTCCACTCTGGGAAAGAAGAAAAAGACACCTGGAGGCATTGACATCTTCCTACTACTCGTTGGACTACCTTGCATTTGATCAACTTCAACAAACCAAGGTGGATGCATTTTTTCTTAGTATCTATTTTGTTATATTTATGTTATTACATTTAAAGATAAAAAATTTGTTTACATCAAATATCTTAATGCATGTGTTTAAATTATCAAATATTATTTCATAACAACATTTGGATAGTTGTTACACACACTTACACCCCTTACTACATTTTCTATGACAGTTGAAATGAAGTTTCTTTGTTATTATTTTGTCCATTTGTTGAGGTTTCAACCTTGTAAGTTGAGTGAGGTTAGGAGTGGGAACATTGTAATATCTATAGATATGAGTGACAACCCTTCTAGTAGCCATATTTTTACTTCCATCTCTCTTTGCTAAACTAAAAACCTTATCCAAGGATTTAGGATCAAAGATATGGACCTCATGTTAAATGCCCTCCTTTAAACTACTCATAAAGAAGTACAATGATTTATCATCTGGAAGGTCCTTCACTATGGACTCAACTTTTGAAATTGTTGAATATGCTCTATAATTGAACTTCTTTGCCTGGGATTTGTCAATTGATTAAAGAATCTATTGCACATACAATATCCATAGTGTGCTATCAATTTTCCATAAAATGGACCAAGAGACAATATAGTCATTTTTTCATTCACAAAGCCATTATTACCACATAACTTGATCGAGTTCTAAATATAAATATGCAATAATTACCTTTTGCAGAGTTGGGATTTGGTGATCAAATAGTTTCTCCATCTGGAATATCTATGTCATGGGATCATTACCATCAAATTCCCTCATATAAATATTCGGAAAAAAAGTATTTATTTCAAGGTCTTGTGTTAATACCATGATGTCATGGATGTTGGTGTGATGAATTCTCTTTTGACACATACTCAATCCTCTTGTTTAATCCTCTTGTTCTCTTGATGCATTGATGTTCTTTCCTGATGTGATTGGAGTTTAATCCTATTGTTCTACTTATCCTCTTCTTGGTAAGGATAATTTATAAATTTGATATCTATGTCATAATTCCCTATTCCTTCATTTATTATAAATATTCCTTGCATGTCATATTTGTGTTGAGATCTTCAAAATCCTCGGTTGTCTTCTTGAGATATTCAAAAATTTCATTATTGTTTTTCTTGCAGTCGTAAAAAATTTTCTTTATTTCATCAAGATTTGGTTTGTCAGTATCTTGAAACATTTGAATTCATTTATACCTATGATATTTTGAAGGTCAACCTTATTAGCCATTGCAGTTTCCATTGAGGCAATTTTCCCTTCCAATTATGACAAGTGAAATTTATAATTGTCCTTTACATCATGTGTCGATGAATCTTCTAAGGATTTTGTGAAGTAGCATCTTCCTTATTATGTCTGAACATGATGGGATCGCCTTGCTACAAAAATTGGGGATAATATTCTTTATATTAACGTGAGTCCAATTCCACCACACCTTAAATAGTTATCCCAAATAGTAAAACCCTATTACCAACATGATGTCCTTGATTTCCACACTCTAAGGGATTTTGAATCACGTAAATTATACCTTCCAATCAAAATTTATAAATTTTTCAGTTAACATACCTTTTAAGCCCTTCATTTGGGGACTACTTTGTAATATGACCTTGTACTTGATGTATCTACAAAATGGCTACACCTATAAATATGAATTTTTTCATTGTAAAATCCTGATATGTCTTCTTCACAATTTTATAGATCTCACTGAATTTGGGGTTTCTAATAAAAATTCAGGGTCATTATGTCAAAACTTATTGATTTTAATTTTTTTGTATCTACCTCTAAAATTTAGTCACGAGATACCATGGCCTGTCTTGTTTCCAATTCCATAGGTGGCATGCAATTTGGACCTCTCAAGCTTTAAATATAATTTTTCTGCAAAAGCCACATGTTTAATCCTAGTTTTAGGAGTGGTCACAATATCTATCTTGCACATATTGTAACTCAAGAAATTTAGGGAATCTGATTTTGAAATTTTGAATAGAGATACTTTTCTCCTTCCTCTTAGAATCTTGCAATTTCCATGCAATTCAATTTTTCCAAAACTTTTGTAGAAAAAATGATAAGATGGCTCTTTTAAAAGATAAAAATCAAGGATTGTCGATCTCAATTCCAAATGGCATGAGACAAATATCCAAATAAATTTGAAAACAACCCAATTCAACGATATGATGCCAAAAAAAAATAGAAGTGTGAATAAAAAGAAGTCTCTTCAAGGGGGGAACCTCCTATTATAATATATAAATTCGCTAGATAGGATGATTATTCAAATGCCTCTCATTGATGTATATAGTATAGGAGATACAGAGAGATAAAATGAAATGTAACTTTTATTTAACTATAATTAATGTAATGATAATTAATCAATGATATGAGTTGTGGGATTAACATTTACCTTGTTGGATATCCTCCCTCCCCCATACCTGTTAGATTCTTCTATTTCTTAATTCTATCAATCCAAACCAAAACATTTGGAAACATAGGAAATGAGGCATTTTTTTGTTTGGGTTGGATTAAGGTGTGAAAATTAGAAACCATGTGCATGTATTAATGTCACAAGATTGCAAAAACTTCCATAATCCAATGTTATTCTCCCCCCAAGTTTCATACATGCATTAGCATCCTCCCTTCCTTCCTACAATCACAATCCATACATCCATTACAATACTAATAATGATAGTGATAAGAAGAATAAGAAAGAAAAACTATAGGCTTATACTCCACTCCCACTCTCAAGTACTTGGCCGTCACTATGTTCCTCCTCATTCACTAGGGGGGATACATGATCATTGAAGTCACTGTTGATCATGATAGATTGGCATGGGATAATAGAGTATTGCAATAGCAAGACCCATGTGAATCATTGTGGTTTGTGTAGATATTTTCTTCATGCTAGGACTTCTTGAGGGTTGGAGATAGTGACCATGGAATAGGTCTTGATATGAGATACAATGGATTCCCTCTCAATGTCAATGCAAGTGATACACTCATTTTGGATCACTAATATTTTTCTTTATCTGTAGATCTAACACTCTTGTTTGGCCACAGTGTCAAATCAATTGGGATGCATGCTTGGTCATTATATGATTGTTAAACAATAAAGTGATATATTCCCATGCCTATGTGGTCCACTAAGGGTTGACGTGTCATCCATAAGAAAACATTCTGCTAACATCTTGCCTAGGGATCATGGTTTATGTCAAGGTTCAAAATTGATTCATGATGAAATGTTTGCTTTTGAGGAGATGAACCAATGAGTATTTAGAGGAAAGTAGAGATGGATATATTCTATTATATATTTTACAATGATGAGCTCACCAACTAGGCCAATGCAAGAATGCTCATGTTTATCCTAAAGTTGAATACACATTGTGTTGCTTGAGCTATTTTTCTTATCTTGACCACTTGTTTTGTCATCCCTCTTTACAAGAAAAAATTGTCTTAGGTTGTCGGTATGTTGATGACCACCATGATGATGTTTTGGTGATGATGTTGATGACCATCCTCAAAAGATATTACAATTCATGATGACTCTCAATTGTAGTCTAGTGAATCCATTTCTTCAACTAAATTAAATATTGTATGGAATAGACTATTTCCATCTGTAGTTGAGTTACCTTATATGTATCAAGTGAACAAAGTACAACTTCTAATGTGCAAGGGGGTCATACATATAACACCATTTACAAAGAAAAAGATGTAGATTTAAAAAAAAATGTGTGTATGTGGCATGGAATTTAGGATGAATTTGATTCAGTTAGTGTAGTTTGTGAATGCTTTCAAGCCCATCATAGTGTTGGTCCATGGTGACATGGAGACCATGTATTTTGGAAAGCACACAACTAAAAGGAATTCCATGTCCATGAAGGTGATGAGAAAAGATATTTACAAGAATTTGTATTTATTACCTCAGTTTTGACCCCTATAATGTATTGATTCAAATTTTGTATGAATTAAAAATATGTAGTGATAGTGACATGAGCCTAGCCATGTGACTTTAAATAAATGATTTACTATTTTAAATTTTGTAAGTATGTAATATATGGATCCTTGGTGTAGAAATCAAGGCCAAGTATTGACTAAAGACTGGCTAGGCATGTAAACATTGTAATATTCTTATATGGACCTTGTAGTAGGCTTACCATAGTGCACTCAATCTAGTAAATGTTAGCATTGAAATATAATATAATGGTGCAATATAGTTGCAGATAGAATGATAGGGGATATGATTATACAAGAGGGGGAGAAGAAAGGGATCTATGGGATAATAATCCTCTATTTACAAGTATCATCCTAAGAGCTCATCTATCATGGACCTATAGTCTACTTGGATTTTTCTTTATGGGCACTCTTGCCTTAATCGCAGGGGATTGGCTAGATTTCACTTCCTACAACTAAACTATACCTCTTCACTTAAGTTCTACCCATAAATTTTCCTTAAGATACAATTTTCCAAACATAACTAAGTCCTACTCAACCAAGTTCATTTAATAGTAGGCATGCGTCCAATATTGGCCTTTAAAACATCCAAAAAATACTTTAACCTTAGCCAACTTTTCAATACTTATCCAATACAAAGAAAATCACAGAACAATAACATCCAACACATAAAGAGTCTACAAAAAACATGTATAGGCGACACCCATGTTAAAATAATGTAACTGCAAAGAGTATTCTTATTATTAATGATATTTTATTTATAGGATCAATCCCCATTGTGAATTGATCATGTCGGATATTGTAATAGGACCAAATCCCCTTTTGCGGATTGGTCAACAGACAATTATAATAGGCAAAATAAGAAGTCGGCCCCAACAGTTAATAAGAAGACCCAGA
>JZKD02S2413848.1:387370-401575 GCA_000966675.3 Picea glauca
ATAATTCTCAACCACATTAATTTTATTTTTATTTTTTTTTAATTTAAAAAAACAAAATAAAAATTCTTCTTTCCTGATATCTTTCATACTTATATGTTATTTGCATCCATCCAACACTATCTAAAAACTATTTCAAATATAATTCTATCATAATTCTCAACCACATTAATTTTATTTTTATTTTTTTTTAATTTAAAAAAACAAAATAAAAATTCTTCTTTCCTGATATCTTTCATACTTATATGTTATTTGCATCCATCCAACTATGATAAGAAATTGCTAATTTTACTATTAAAAAACATCATGTTGATATCTTTCATGCTTATATACTATTTACATCAATCCAACTATGATAAGAACTTGCTAATTTTACTATTAAAAACCATCATGTTGAGATGGTGAAACTCCTCCTTGGAACTCCTTTTCCACTTGGCTTGTCATCATTAAGTTTCATAAAGGTCAATTACTCCACATAGAAAATATAAATTACAAAATCACTATGATATGGCACATTGCCGACTTTCATAGTTTTCTACATGCAATTTGTAGAATGAGAAATAGCTAAATTAATGAAGCACACAATGGATTGTGTAGTTTTCATCCAAATTTACCTTCATTAAAAGGGTCCCATCATATACAAATCTGTTCAAACATATACAATGGATTGTAGAGTTTGCCTCCGAATTTACCTTCATGCAAAGGGTCCCATACCGTTTACTTAGGTAAACCAACTCAAATATGTTTGTTTCGTGCCAAGTAGGGTCCCAAGTTTGTTTTGTAAAGAGGGGTCAAGTGGAATTTATTGAAAAAGACTTAAAAACGTTATTTAAAGAAGATTGGGAAAAGGGTAGGGTGGGTGCGTTCCAAAATAATTTTTTTTTATTAAAAATCAAAGTCAATTTGAAATTCTGTTTAAGAAATATTAAAAACTACCAAAGTTTTAATTACTCTATGGATGAAGATTGGGAAAAGGGTAGGTGGGTGGATTGAGAGATCATATGCCATACACTAAGGGATAGAATGGGGCCTCCCAATTCAATTTGGAATTTATTGAAAAAGATTGAAATATGGCCAATAATTCTACATTTTGGTAAGGAAAATCTAGAAAAGGGATAGAATGGGGCCTCCCTGTAAGGAGTTTCCATATTTTTTTATAAAGTCATGTCGATCACATATGTACAAGAGAGATATTGGAAAAGGGTAGGGTCGTTGTCACGGATAGAATGCCCCCTTTAAGGAGTTTCCATATTTTTTTATTAAGTCATGTCAATCACACATTTAAAGGAGAGACATTGAAAAATGGTATGTATAATTCTAAATTTTGTGAAGGAAGATTAGGAAAAGGGTAGGGTCGGTGTCTTTTTTTTGGAGAATCATTTGTTTAACTTTGTGAAAGAAGAAGATTAGGAAAAGGGTAGGGTCGGTGTTTTTTTTTTTTGGGAGAATCATTTGTTTAAGCTTAAGTTAGTTATTTTAAATTTTATTTATTAATAACATATTTGAAATTGGAGAATGGAATATTGAAGAGAAATAGGGGTGAATATATTGAAAAATATAGAAGGAAAATTGATTTCGAATATTTACCCTTATCTTATTATATCTACTTTTATCTTATTAGTCTCTATTGTAGGTATAGAGGGACTATAGCGATTGATAATTCGTTGACCTTGTATTAGATTGTCCTTTGACCACAAATATTTCCATACTATCTATTGTTGGTACTAGGGAACTAAAAACATCGATTTTTATATAATAAAAAGTACCATATATGTCATGATCTGAATGGACAATGGATTGGAGGTCTTATTGTTGGCTTTGCTATTCCCAATGTTATATGTTGGCATATCCAAAGTATTTGATCATATATGGTCTTTTTGAATCATATATTTTCTTATGCATTGGTCGAAGGTGGATTAATGCTAGCATTAGTTTGAATGTTTGGCTTAGCATTTTCTGCTAGGTAGAATACATTTCTCTAGCATATTACTATGTGTGATTTTTGCTTTATTCTTGTGTTCTTCGAGAAAACAGGCCTGCCACGCTGCATTCTCTCTTAAATCTTTGCACAGGGCTACACCCTTCGACGGTTCTGACAGTGTTAAGTGTTTACCTAATAGGTCTAGAAGTCTTAAATGTTTATTGTACAGATGTGTTGCAATACAGTTTCACTCCATTTTTTATGGTGTTGTTCGCAGTGAAATTGTGTTGAATTGTTCTCCACCGACATCACTGGTTCAGTGGTTGATGCTTGTTCGGTGGTTCGTTCCATGATTATTGTTCTTGTTTCATTCAAATTTGCAAAGTTGAGGTCTTGTAGTTGCAGTTGGACCTCTTCGTGGTTTTTCACTGGTTTGTTTTTCTTCAACTTTGCAAGTTGTTGGATCTGTTGTTGCGGTTTGCATTTTTTGGGGGTTGAGCTGTTGTCATCTCTTGTTGATGGGTAAGTTTCTATGCCATCATTTCATTGCTATTTTTCAATGGTGGGAGTCCCTGCCTCGAAATTCTGTTGCAGACCATCTTTCTCTATGATCTTAACTTTTGTTCCTGGAAACCATGTGTTTTCATGTGTCGGTTGCCACATCCATAGCTATTTCGAAAATTGCAATGTAGAGGGGTTTTTGAAAACTAGTTCGGATCTATCACAAGAGAGAACCATCCGCCGGGGTGTAGAGGCAGGGAATTCTTTTATTCTGTGGGTTGGAAAACTGCGTCCACCTATTTTCTTTGTCCTTCCCTTTCTATTTTGTAGAACTTTTTCTGGCTCTAAGAAGCTTGTAGGATGCATGCCATGAATAGGTTCAAATCGATCTTTCTACTTAGTAAATTTATGGTGTTATTTATTTGCGTTTTTTCTTCTGTTTGGTTCACTTTCCAGTGTGGGTTTTTGTTTTCTTGTCCTCTTCTATGGGGACTATGGGGGATTGAAGTTGACGAGAATAAGGTTGAAAGATACATACAGGGATTGGTACACAGTTCCGCGCTTGTAGTTTTCCTATTTTTCTTTCCCTTTTTTTTTTTATCGTTTATTTGTTTTTTCCCTTTTCTCTATTTTCATGCAAACTAAAAGTATCTAAGAAACAGCTTCAAGATCAAAGTTCAAAAGATGAAAGAAGTAATAGATGTTGAGTCATATGAAATAGATACACACTCCATTATACATGACAACAATGACGAGGTTTTTCATAGCAATGGCCTTTTTAGATTGGATGCATTCTCGTATACTGTAGGGGATTTAATTTTCGATGCATTTCAGGTTCTACTGCATTTCCGTTATTCCTTGACTGATCTGCGCAATGGATTGATAGATTATTTCTTGGGTTGTTTAAAAATTGGCGACATTAAGCCATTGGAGTCGTATGAATATGAACTGGAATCTGATTTTCTTCGACAGTTGCATGGACTACATGATGTCGCTACGTATTTTTCAAATATGCGGTTGTCTACATCTTTGATTCTTCCTGCACATGAGAGGGAACTTTGAGGAGATACATTTTGTATACAGTGGCTTCCTAACTAGCTCAATATATCGATTGGAATATGGTCATTGATAAGAAAAACAAGATATCTACTATTCAACAAAACTGCATCTGACAATCCATATTGCATCTTGTTCCATGATGCTAATGTTGTCAGTGGTCATTATGAGCCACAATTGCACAGAAAATTGTCCATATGCAATCTTGAAGGAGCTCATATTTACTTTTCCCTCATTTGCAAAGACCTTGAATCGCAGTGGAAACGGATTATGCATCGCATAGACTTCCATGGTTTACAGCTAGCAACAACTTTGTGTCTAGCTGTGGAGATAGTATGTTCAATGTAATTTGTTGTTTGGTGGAAGTGGAGTTCGATGTGCAGTCGATGCGGCTTTACACAGTACAGTCCTTTTGCAATGCAACTATAGGCGGCAGCCAACAGGCTTTAAGCTTCTTGCATCAACACCTTTCGCCATATCTCCTAGAAAATATGTCAGCAATTGGAAGTTGGCAAGAATACCTTGTAAACATGGCACTGCCATATGAAAAAGGAAATGTGGAGGGTTGCAGATTCTATTTGCAATGGCTGTCTATCATATTCAAAGTAAATATCTAGGTCTAGTCAGCCTTTCCAGATGGCACTGTCCATTCCTAGTCTATTGATTCAAATTACAATCGAACAATTGACATCCTCTCGTTGAAAACATATACAACACATATCCATTATCATCCTTTGCTTGGACATATCATTGGTTCAGGGTTCAACGTCCATGCCACCCAAACCGCATCGAATCTGCATATGCGTGGCATGCTTTTTAGTGAGAATGAAACTCCCCCCGGTTGCAATATGGCCATACAAGGGTTAAACAAAAAATTCATACGTGAAATTCATCCCAGTTGTGATGAGGCCATACAGAGCTTAAACAAAAAACATAGACTAAGTTATCACAACTTGAAAAAAGTTGTGCGTGAAATTCGTCCCAGTTGTGATGAGGCCATACAGGCCTTAAACAAAAAACGTAGACTAAGTTATCACAACATGAATCAGATTGAAATTCATCTCAATTTCCATCAGGTCATTCTGTCCTTGGACAAGAAATGTAGAGTAAGTTACCGCAACTTGAAAAAGGTCATGCGCGAGAGAAAAAAATACATTGCTACGCTTCCTTTTAGAGAGAAACTCACATATCACAATCTAAAGAAATTTGTTTGTGCACAACACAACATAAACAGGTATGATCACATATCCTAGAATGGTCATGCAACTGTCACATTTTGTGGGCTAAAAGCAACAACATGCACTACTATCAATGAAAACCAACAAACACTTTCTACCCATACTTCCCTACGAAAGAAAGATGCAAACCAGACCTAAATGAAACAGATTAAAGACACTCCTTCCATTGCATGTGAAATTTGTGAACAATTGAATTTCTCAAAAAATAGTAAGTCCTTCATGCCTGATTTGGGAGAAGAATACCTTCGCTTGACAGCGCATGATAAAACATTTTCTAGTGGCAAAATTTGTCTTCCATGCAAACGGTCGCTTGAAAATGGAAAACTACCACAATTTGCAACCCCTGACCAAATAAGATGTAATACACTACCATATGTAAGTGCACTTACAGAAATTGAAGAGAGACTTGTGTCACTACAAATTGCATTTGCACAAATCAAGCCCCGGGGCTATAAACAACTCCAGATGGGCTTAACAGGATCAATTATTAATGTGCCTATTCAGCTAGATGTTGTGCAAAACTTCTTGCCACAATTCATTAGCGATACAATGACAATTTTTGTGGCTCTGAAAATATGCTTGCGATACAAAAATGTGTATCAGACAGGAAAAGTGCGTGTGCATGTTGTTAAGAAAGCATTAAAGGAATTATGTTCCAGGGCCCTGTACAAAGCACAAAACATTTGTATAAATGAGAATTGGAACAATGTTCTTGCAGAAGAGGATGCCAACTCTACAAAGACTCTCGAAAATGATAGTGAATTTGATACAAGTAATGAATCGGATAATGAAACACCTGCTGAGACATTGGTGCATGGATTCACTGATTCACAGTGCATTTGTGACTTGCAAGACAAGATTGTCGAAATTTCACCTGCTGAGGGGCAGCATCCACTTTGAATATTCAAGGACAAATTCGTCGAGGAAATGAACTTCCCAACACTCTTCTATGGACATCCATGTGCCACTGACATTACAAAAAAATTCAGTTATCATAAAATAGTCCAATGGGAGTTGCTACATTCAAGCAGTGACTTCTCCTATCACATAACAAATTTGTTTTTCAAAACAATGCGCATAATAATAGAGCAAGTTCTCTCCTGCATGTGGGTCCAAATAAAAAAAGGCCATTTAAAAGGAATAAATTTGTTGGCTAAGGATGTCAAGTACAAAGTAAACGTAGAAAAAATTCTCAAATTTGATATTGGATACATAGATTTCAAAAACATTCACACCTCTCCTGACTATTTGTAGCAAAACACGAAAACTATTTTTGCAATGATCTAGAAATTGGGCCCGCCAAAATTTTTCATCACATTTACAAGTGCAGAGCATTGTTGGGATCCATTGGTGGCTGACGTATCTGACCTGCATAGGAATGGGAAACATAAAATACAAACCGATACACTGGAAAATAATGACATTGACTACATCATAAGAAAATACCTAGTGACATGTACTTGGTACTATAGACATAGAATAAATGCTTTGAGACAATTGATATGCCATGATGAAACATTTTTCAGAAAAATATTGGACTACTTTTTTGTGACTGAATTCTAGAATAGGGGAAATGAGCATGACCACACACTATTGTGGATAGAGGGTGCACCAATCTATGAAGCTGAAAACAATTCATAGATCGAGCAATTTGTGGACAAATGCATAACATGCAACATAGATCATTTGGATCCAGAACTTGCCAAAGTTCATAGACATTACCATAAAAGAAGTTGTAGAAAATGAAAAAACTCAAATTGCAGATACAACTTTCCCGTGCCGCCAATGAGAGCTACAAGAATCATAGATCCACTTGGTTTAGAGGACAATGTTGTTGTTGAGAAATCTAAATCCTTGAATCGCAATTCTAGAACAAGGAGAATTTGACGACCTAGTGAGCTTCGATAAATTCTTGATAGAGATAAATATATCATAATATGAGTACATCCAAGCCATACAATGTATGCTTAAACAACCAACAATTATCCTTAATCGAAAACTTTCCCATATTTGGAACAACAATTTATCCAAGGATATGTCAGTTATGTGGAAAGCAAATACAGATGTGTAGTACATGCTCAATGCATATGCTACAACATCGTAGTGTACCTTGTATATGAAAAGGGTTGACAAATCTATGACAAGTTCATTCAAAAGAATACACAAAGAACATGAAAGAAGTCATATTGATGCCATACAAATGATACACACACTTGGCAATACATTTCTTAATCTTCATCAAATGTCTGCTCAACAAGCAGTTCACATTGCACTTTCCCTGCCCCTCACTTGTAGTTCAAGAAAATGTGTCTTTATAAACACATCTCCACTTGAGAAACGCACATTCATGCTTAAACCACTAGTTTTTCTAGAACAAGAGCCTGACAATTCAGAAGATGTGCTATGTCTCCCTATTGTTGATTATTACCTCCAACGCCCATCTCTTACTAGGCATATTTTATTAGCAGAATTCGTATCGCATTACAAAAAAATTGGTACACCCACATCAAAAAGAAAAAAAACCTTTGTGATATGGTTTGTCAAATACAATAAACATTCTGACTATGAAAACTATTGTAGATAAAAACTATTGATGTACGTTCTGTTCGATGAAAACGAAGAGACATTAAAACACAACTTATCTACATGGGATGTTGCATATGTTGCCTCTGAGACTATAGTGCACATCAATGAAGCTAGATTTACCTACAATGTTAATCCAACATGGGGTGATCTAGAAATTGCAGTTAATGAGCTAGAAAACCATGACAATCCTGATGACACATTCACAAACAGAAAAACAACCAGAACTCCTTGCAAGTCCTATGACTTACAAGTGGATTTGCCTCATCCTTGAGAATGTGGAAGTGGAAAATGTATCAATCTTGGTTTTCAAGTTACAAAACATCCTTTCCTAATTGAAAATAATGAATACCATAGAAGCAGATGCATATTCAATCGAGAACAAAAAACAATTCTAAAGGACATTGCGCTTAAAAAACGTTTGAACATGGACACTCATGTGCACTTGTTCCTTACAAGCGGAGTTGGAACAGGCAAGACATTCACAGCGAAAGCACTGTTCCAAATGGTTATACAAATCTATGATTCAAATAATTCCTCTGATCCTATAAAACCAAAGGGACTAATGGTAGCATATAATGCAGGTGGAACAACAATCCACTCTGTATTTTTAATGCCTTTTAACAAGTCACAGTTTCTTCCACTTAGCAAGGAAATGTTGGATACATTGTCTAATATTTATGATGAACTCCAACTTGTCTTTATAGATGAAGCATCTTTGATTGGAATTCGGTTCTTGTATTTCATTGACAACTGACTAAGAATCATAAAACATGTGCACACGAAATACTTTGGAAACATTGACATGATATTTTATGGGGATCATTACTAGGCATAGCCCATCCAAGATTCTTTGATATTTGAACAATCTACTGTTAACATGAAAACAATGATGCATGACTTCTGGAGAGACACTATTAAATTCTTTGAATTGCATACTACAATGTGCCAGAAAGATGAAACATTCATTGTAATTCTAAATAGAATGTGGACAAACATCCAAACATACGATGACTTAACATATATCAATTCCAGGTGATTGTGGCATGCACCAACAGACCCAACGTTTCCTTACCTGTTCTACACAAATAAGGATGTTGCAATGCATAACACGCACATGCTATCGTGCATGCCTGCCGATTATATCATCATCAATTCAATTGAACTGGAAGAAGACAACCATGGAAATGTGCCAAGTCATGAACATACAACCACTTTACCTTTGCAGCTTGTCCTGAAATTAGAAATGTTGGTTGAAATATATTCTTGTAACTATGATTCACAAGATGGCTTGGTCGATGGTGCAGATGGAATACTCAAAGGCTATACAAAAACAAAAATAATTGATGTCCTTTGGATTAAGTTCCATGAACTGCATATAGGTAAGCGACAAGCAAGCAAGTTGGCTTATCTATACAATTCAAACATTGTAAGCGATTGGACACCTATTTTGCGAATATCAAATCTAGTATTGACATCAGCAAAGACAGGTTGACTGAAGATTTGAAAACAGTTTTTGATTAAACTTGCATGTGCACGTATAGTCCACAGATCGCAAGGACTAACACTTGTTAATGTTGCATTTCAGCCTACTGAAATTCGGATACATGGACTTGTGTACATACAATTGTCCCGTGTCAGAAGCATAGACTCCTTGTATTTACTAAGTCCTCTTACAAAATATAACTTCAAAGTGAAACATAAATTTGATATTGAAATGGAATGACTCAAGACCACCGCAAAATGGAAACTACACTATGATTACCAATTCATACAAACAAATTCATCTGTATCAATTCTCTCTCTTAACAAACATAGCTTAAATGCACACATGGATGATATACTCAATGACTATGATACAATGCAATCTGATATTTTGTGCTTGCAGGAAACATACATAGCATTATGCATGCAGAACAAACAATTCCCAAATCACAATTGCATATCAAGTTACATTACACATGGGGTGATGATATTGGTGAAAAAACATGTACTAATTTTGGACCATATACATATCGAAGAAAAGAATGTTGAGCTGGTGCTTGCAAATTTTTTTTCCATGATACAAAAGTTGCAATACTCAATTTGTATGTTGCTCCCCATGAAGCATTCTCCAACATAGTAGATGTTATTTCCAATGCATTGGGCCATTTCCAACTGAACAGACCCATTGTGCTTGTAGGAGACTTCAATATTGACATGCTACAAAATAATGGCAGAACAAAAGAATTGGAAAACTACATGTGCAAATACAATCTCCGCTTCCTTTTGAACAACACAAGCCATCCGCAAAACACACTTATTGACCATGTGTGGTCGAATATGCCCATTCCTCAATACAATATGTTTATATTAGACATATATTGGTTTGATCACGATACAGTTGGTATTGCACTTGAATTATGAGATATACATCAAACATATTGCAAAGTCATATTTCTATGTTTCAAAGCATATCTGTATAGCTTGTTGCAAAAAAAAAAAAAAAAAAGAAAAAAAATTATCCATCTTCTTAGTTTTCCCTGATTTGTACACATACTGGTCTGGTCACCATACAGTTGGTGTTGTTCTTGAATTATGAAATATACATTATGCAAAAAAAAAAAAAAAGGTACATTCTTCTAAAACTATCTGTAACGGTATTCATCTTATTCTATTTTTTTTAGTGTATGTACATAGTACTTCCCTTTTTATTTACATGTTAACTTATGTTCATATCTGTTTTGTTTTGTACTTTTGTTCATAGAAACAAACAAGAAAAATAGACTCTGCAAAGAAATCCTAACCAGGAATATAGAGGAATCCATGCAAAGGTGCGTTTTTTTCTGTCTGTGTTCCATATTCAATAGTTTTTCGTTTACTCTGTCTGTATTTGTTGAACTGGTTTGTAAATCTATTTTTTTTTATTTTTTTTCCTCCTTCGACACTCCATATCATCCTCTACATTCACTTGTCTTCGTGTGTTTAATACATATTCAATCTTGAGCTCCATAGTCCTGGAGTCCATCTGTCAATTTGTATATCACAGAACTCCGAAGGTTTTTTAGAGGACATAGAACAATAGAAGTGCAGTGTTGAGCGAGGCAGCCCGCAAGTTCGCTTTTCAATTTGTATATCGTGCAACTCTAGGTGATCTTTGCAGGACACAGAACATTAGAGGCCCAATTTAGAGCCCGCAAGTCTGTGATCCAAAAAAGTGGCTAAGTATGGAATAAGGGATCTGTACATGCTCTATAACATGTCATGTCCATACTTTATAAAAGTACATATTTAGTATGTATTGCTCATTACTCAGAGCCTGCCATCCCTGGAGTCCATCTGTCAATTTGTATATCGTGGAACTGAATAAAAGTACAATGTTGAACCAGTCAGCCTGCAAGTCCGCTTGTCAATTTGTATATCGCGCAACTCTGGGTGCTATTTGCAGGACACAGAGCATTAGAGGCCCAATTTAGAGCCTGCCAGCCCACAAGTCCGCAATCCAATAGAAGTGAAATGTTCAGCCAACCAACCCACAAGTCCACTTTTCAATTTGTATATCGCGCAAATCTGGTAGCTGTTTGTAGGACACAGAACATTAGAGGCCCAATTTAGAGCCCACAAGTCTGCGATCCAAAAAAGTGGCTAAATATGGAATAAGGGATCTGTACATATTTAGTATGTATTGCTCGTTCCTCAGAGCCTTCTAGTCTTGGAGTCCATCTGTCAATTTGTATATCACAGAACTCAATATAAGTACAATGTTGAGCCAACCAGCCCGCAAGTCTGCTTGTCAATTTGTATATGGCGGAATTTTGGGTACTATTTGTAAGGCACGGAACAATAGAGGCTAGTTTTTTAGCTCGCCGACCCAAGAACTCGCGATCCAAAAAGTGTACATGCTCTACAAAATCTCATCTAGCCCGCAAGTCTGTTTGTCAATTTGTATATCGCAAAACTGTGGGTGTTATTTGTAGGACACGGAACAATAGAGGCCTATTTTTTAAGCCCGACAGCCCGAGAACCCGCTATCCACAAAGTGGCCAAGTATGGAATTTGATATCCATACATTCTCTATAAAATCTCATGTCCATACTTTATAAAGGTACATATTTAGTTTTCCCTGGTTTCTACACATACTGGTCTAGTCACCACACAATTGGTGTTGCACATAAATTATGAAATATGCACTACGAGTCCGACCGAGCACTTTTGTTTCCTTAGCCAATTTTATGCCCATGGGTTCCCGGCTACGCATTATCAAACTCTCGTTCCACGTGTTCCGAGTGTACATATTGCATCCAAAACTTGGGAAATCCATGTTTATGCTTGCAGATTCCCAAACAATGGAGTGGAAAATTTCATGTCCATCTATATCTCTACATCACGAGTCCAACCGAACACCATTTGTTTTCATAGTTCATGAATTTTATGGTCACAGGTTCCTTTGTGGGCACCATCCAACTCTCATGCACCATGTGTGCGGTATACATATTGCACCCAAAACTTCGGTGTTCTACAATTGGACCCGGACTCGAAGCTTGCGACTCATTTGATCATTTTCTTTAATTAAATTGTGCAATATCAATATTTAATATTAATAATTTAGTTCTTGAAACTAATGTTTTTTAGATAATGTTAGATATATAACATATATATTATATCTTATAGATGTAGACAATCGCAATATTGAGCCCGCCAGTGCTGGAGTTCATCTATCAATTTGTATATCACGGAACTTCCAGTGCTACTTGGAGGACACAGAACAATACAAGTGCAATGTTGAGCGACCCAGCCTGAAGTCTGCCTATCAATTTGTATATCATAGAACTGTGGGTGCTATTTGTAGGACACAGAACAATAGAGGAAGAATCCCATATCATACTTTATAAAAGTACATATTTAGTATGGATTACTTGTTCCTCGAAAAATTTCTAGGTCCAAAAGTGGCGGATACACATGTTCAGATTTCCACTTACTTTTATATCGCCAGCCTGACCGCTCGCTTGCCCATTTCATACTGTACATATTACATGTAATGTGTAATACATATTGAATCTTGAGCCCGCTAGTCGTGGAGTCTATTTGTCAATTTGTATATCACGAAACTCTGAGTGTTGTTTGGAGGACACAGACCAATAGAAGTGCAATGTTGAGATAGCCAACCCGCAAATCCGCTTCTTAATTTGTATGTCGCACAACTCTAAGTGTTGTTTGCAGCACACAGAACAATATAGGCCCAATTTTGAGCCCACCAGTCCGAGAACCTGCGATCCAAAAAGTGTATATTTTGAGCCCGCTAGCCCAATAACGCGTGAAACATATTACATGTAATGTGTAATACATATTCAATATTGAGCCCACCAGTCCTGGAGTTTGTCTGTCGATTTGTATATCGCGGACCTCTGAATGTTGTTTGGGGCATACGTGACAATAGAAGTGCAATGTTGAGCGATCTAGCCCGCAAGTCCGTGATCCAAAAAGTGCCTAAGTATGGAATAAGGGATCTATACATGCTCTATAAAATGTCATGTCCATACTTTATAAAAGTACATATTTAGTATGTATTTCTCGTTTCTCAAATGTCACCAGCGCTGGATTTCGTCTGTCAATTTATATATCACGGAACTCAATAGAAGTACAATGTTGAGCCAACCAACCTGCAAGTTCGCTTGTCAATTTGTATATCGCATAATTTTGGGTGCTATTTGTAAGGCACAGAACAATAGAGGCCCATTTTTTATCCCACCAGACCGAGAACCCACGATCCAAAACGTGTACATGCTCTATAAAATCTTAGCCAACTCGCAAGTTCACCTGTCAATTTGTATATCGTAGAACTTTGGGTACTATTTGTAGCACATGAAACAATAGAGGCCTATTTTTTAGCCCGCCAGCCCAAGAACCCACGATCCATAAAGTGGCCAAGTATGGAATGCGATATCCGTACATNTTTCTCAAATCTCGCCAGCGCTGGATTTCGTCTGTCAATTTATATATCGCGGAACTTAATAGAAGTACAATGTTGAGCCAACCAACCTGAAATTTCGCTTGTCAATTTGTATATCACATAATTCTGGGTGCTATTTGTAAGGCACAGAAAAATAGAGGCCCGTTTTTTATCCCACCAGCCCGAGAACCCGCGATCCAAAAAGTGTACATGCTCTATAAAATCTTAGCCAACTTGCAAGTTCACCTGTCAATTTGTATATCGCAGAACTTTGGGTACTATTTGTAGCACACGAAACAATAGAGGCCTATTTTTTAGCCCGCCAGCCCAAGAACTCGCGATCGATAAAGTGGCCAAGTATGGAATGCGATATCCGTACATACTCTATAAAATCTCATGTCCATACTTTATAAAGGTACATATTTAGTTTTCCCTGCCTTGTACACATACTAATCTGGTCACGACATAATTGGTGTTGCACATGAATTATGAAATATGCACCATGAGTCCGACCGAGCACTTTCGTTTCCTTAGCCAATTTTATGATCGCGGGTTCCTGGCTACGCGTTATCGAACTCTTATTCCCCCTGTTCTGAGTGTACATCTTGCATCCAAAACTTGGGTAATCCATGTCTATGCTCACGGGTTCCCAGACAGCGGAGTGGCAAATTTCATGTCCATCTATATCTCTACATCATGAGTCCAACCAACCACCACTCTCTTTCATAGTTTGTGAATTTTATGGCCGTGGGTTCCTTTCTGGGCGCCATCCAGTTCTCATGCCCTGTGTGCGTAGTATACATCTTGCGCCCAAAACTTCAGTGATGTACAATTGGACCGGGACTCGAAGCTTGCGACTCATTTGATAATTTTGTTTAATTAAATTGTAGAATATCAATATTTAATATTAATGATTTAGTACTTGAAAATAATTTTTTTAGATAATGTTAGCTATATAGCATATATGTTATATGTTATAG